>CM035416.1:143030090-143100090 GCA_020310875.1 Ceratopteris richardii
AAGACTGGTGGCATATTTGATATACCCCTCCAATTTTGGGGCACTCAATCAGCGCATATTCAGTGGACGTGAGGAATCGGCAAGGCCCTCTTGGCCTATTGGAGTCTATAAAAGCAATGGACTAGAACTCATTTGGGACATGCAGACATGTATAGAGCTTATTTTCGGCATCTCTTTTGGTCCTCTCTTTGCACTTTGTGGCTACAAGCCTACTGTAGGAAGTCACTCTATGGCGAGGATATAGAGCGTGGGCTTCCTAGTGAAGGCCTAATAGCACTGTAGTGTAAAGAAGTGGCTTGGTTTGGCCATTCAATTTGAGTGAGTGGTATTTCTGTGCTCTTCCATTAGAGCAAGTCTTCATTTATACCTTTGTACTGAGCAGTGCAAGTCTTCATCTAGTTGCGTTCATTTTATTTGACGAATCTTTTGTATTGATTCTGGTTTGTTTTGGATTGACATGTTAGCACAGAGCATCAGCTTTTGGAGCATTTCCTTTGCCTACGTTCTAATCATCTGTTCGAACTAAGGAGTGGTTTAGTCTTCCACTATTGTCATTTGTCATTAATCTTCTCCTTGAGTATTTACAATTCTGTTCAATTATTACGATTTGCTTGCTCACAGACATTTTAAAGGCTATACTTCCCTAAGGAGAACCTCCCTTGAGTAGGCAAAGTACTGGAAGTAAATATTGCATGATCTTACTAAAAGTAGATACCCCAATACCTCCTCTATAGTCCGTATAACATTTAAGATGATTCAAGAAGTGATATAAGAAGACAATCTGAAAGAGCTATGAACTAAAATTCTTCAGATACGAAAAGAATTCCTAAGAAAATGAACAGAGCATATTGTAAAAACTGAATCCAATGAGGTTTAAGGGAGAGGGATGTGTTATTAGAGTTAGGAATGTCCGAGTAGTAGAACGTAACGCTATCATGTGCGTTAACTCTTAAGGAAGCATAATTACACATAGTACAACTCTGCTAAAAATACACTATCAATTAAACTGATTGAATTCGATAGATAGATTATCATGAGCTTATCGGGATTGTTCACACAGAGAAGAACAGAAAAGGATGATCCGTAGTTGAGAGACTTGGAAGAAAGACATAATTCAATATCAATTGAACTTACAAAACATCCTCAGAATTGGATGATTTGTTGTAATATTGAGCAATGATTATATGCGAAAAGTACATCACACATTCAGAGTCTGATGTGTCGTTCCTGAAGAGATAGTACATCATATAGGAGATGAAACCCTTTTCATAACCTTAGTATATGGTTTTTCTTTTTCGCCGATAATGTATACGGGAAATCAAGGTCGGCCAAAGAAAGAGTCGTCCTCATTTTTTTTCTGATTGGGGGCATTTTTTAAGTCTGTCATAAAATATATCAAAATTATATATTGCCTATCCATGGGAATAAAACGCTCGATGTCTTCTTTAAGAAATCGTTCAGATATACCATCATTCCACTCCATTTTTGACGATATGCACAATTTCTTCAAAACTCATAAACGAAAATTGGTTATGTTTTTACGCCTTCCAAGGTTTCAACTACCCTTGAAAGAGATAGAATTTGTTCATATTACTTTTCAAAGTGAAGTTACACATCCAATTCTAAAAGATAAGGTTAAACTTCAAGTCTTCTCGTCTAGTCTAGGTAGTCCATAATCTTTATATATTTAATCAACAGATTTTTTAGCAATCTTCTCTTCTTCTTTAGTGAAAATGAGGAGCAGAATTCTCTTTGATAACATGACGTGGATGGTTTGTATATTCTTCTTACACATTTTATTGCTTAACATACATTCAATTCACTAACATAACTCAATGTTTTATTTTATGGTACTCTCTTTCCTTTGTAACATTACCATGGTGAGGGTTTTTTTTTGATAGACCTTCCTTCTTTTGAATCTTTGGATGCAAAATACTATATCTTGTATTTTATACATATGACATTTTAATGATAGACATACCTCTTTTTTTGCATCATATGAATGCAATGTATAACTTGTCGTTTTATACATGCAATGGTCCGTTGAAACACATATCTTTCAGTTGGCATCACATAAATGCAATGAATTATTTATCAGTTTGATAGGTGAGGTGTTGTTTATTCTCTAGTAATCTCAAGTTCACTTTATGTTTTGTAGTTTATGCATGAAAATCGTTATAAAGTTGCTGTTTCATTATCATTTATGTAATTTCTAGCTATGAGTTTATTGTAGTATATTATTATGCACATGTTTCTATCTACCTTGTTACTAAGATATGGTTATACTATTATTCTTATGACATTGGTTATGTTCGAACATCAATCTTACACTATTCTTGAGGTGGACTTGATCTGTATCAGAAAGCTCTCATTTGGATTGCATCAAAAGAATATCCATTGGAGAGTTCTTTTACTTATGCTCATTTATTGTAATTTTCTAAAAAGATTTTTTTTATGGATCATTTACCATTGTAAAAGCCTAAAGCTTCACACATGTAAAGATACAAAAATAGAGCTAAACTTCCACTAGCTTCAAGTGGTTGCGTTTCAATCAATGAATCAATCAATCACGTAAAAGTAGATCAAACTAGATCTTCACTTTTCTTAAATTGTAGGAAAGTGAATTGAATTCCTCCAACAACTAATCCTACCTTCATTTGTATTCAAAGTCCACTTGTAGACATCTTGGACCACTTCATTATTCTATATAAACACTTAAATTCACTTGTACATTACATGGAAGTAATATACATACACTTGTGGCCATCATTGTCTTGCTTCTTCATTTTTGTACATGATCTTCTTCAATAATAGTAAGTTTTCCTAGGCTTCTCCTCTCTGTACAAGGCTCCCAATTGGATGGACAATCATGCACTAGAAAAGGTATTAGTGTTTAGTTTTTTTGTATAAAGTTTCAAAGCATCTCCTTTAGTAGATTGGGAGGAACTTGACTTTTTGGGTCTCGAGGTTTATCTCTATGCATTTCTAAAAAACAAGAGGTACCAATATTGAGTGTCAACTTCATTTCAAAAGCATATTTTTATTATTTTTTGTAATCTTGTGCATTGTGTACACTCGGACCTATGTGTATCACCCCTTAAAAAGGAGTTTTTCCAATTGTACTCATGTTGGCTACTATGAGCATTCCAAGTTGATTGTTTCATCCAAAAAGATAGTAAGTTTTTTAAGCTAGTGAATGTGCAACTCTATGTACTTTGTATCAACTCTTTCTCCTTGTTGCTCCAAAGTACATAATGCATTTTAAAGCACTTATCACATGCCTATAAGGTCTATTTGAGTCTCCATAAGCTCAAGGGTTCGTCTTGTGCCAGTTGTTTGGACCAAAGTTCGTCGCTTCGCAACTCACATTTCTACCTCCTACAAGGTTCTCGAAGTTCTTTCAATGGTATCATAGCTAGATCAAGATGGGTGATAGACTTCCCTGAATTATTGAAAAGCTTGATGGACACAACTATGCGGCTTGAGAAATCATAATGGAGGCTTATTTGCAAGGCAAAAATCTTTATGCATTAATGAGAGGTGATAAACCTATGCATATTCCAAGATCCAAAGGAGGAACTACACACGAGGAGATAGATAAGCTCACACTTTCGTGTGCAAGGGATGCTCAAGCAAGGTTGTAGATACAAAAATCTATCTCTCACTTTCTATTACCACATATTAGAGGATCCAAGACATCTCAAGAAACTTGGGATGCCCTAGAGACTTTCTTTTCTACTTGTACCATAGCAAGAAAGAATCATCTTTCAAACTCGTTCAACCAAATGAAGAAGGCACCTAAACAAACCATCACACAGTTTGTTACCAAGGTCAAGGAGGGTTGGGATTATTTAGAATCCATTGGAGAGTCCATTGAAGAAAAGGCCATCATGAGCCAAATTCGCAATGGGATTAGAAGTAAAAAGCAATGGCAATCCTTCACCACGGCATATGATCTCATTATGGATGTGCAAACGTGAGACTTCAACATCTTTCTTGGACAACTCTTCAATCAAGAGGCCAACAATAGCATAAAGGAAGGTAACTCCTATCATGTAATTCAACTAGTACTGTATATGTAGATAAGAAGGACAAGAAGTTGAAAGGCAAGAAGAAAGAAGAAGATGAAGAGGAGACTTTCCAACCCAACTTTGCAAGCAAGAGCAAGTGGCAAGGGAAGAAGAAAGGGCCAAAGCATGACAAAGTCAAAGGTGAGAATGGTCACCCTTGTGCGTTTTTGATAATACCAACCACACCACTCAAAATTTTTGGTTCAATGGGAAGACCTAGAAAGGAAGTGGAAGAGATGGGTATGTCAACAATAGAGGAATAAGTGGACACAACTTCAACAATAACAACATAGGCCATAATAGAAGGAAATTCAACAATTTTTCAGAAGATAAAGCACATGAAGACTCATTGCTTTTAATAAATCTAAGCCACAAAGATGGTTAAGGAGATGATCGTTTGTTCCCAAGATGTTCAAATCATGTTGAAGGCAACATTACTCTCCTATCCGATTTTGATAGTGCAAACCATAGACATAAATTTCAAAAAGGGGATGAAACAAAGCACAATGTCGATAATATTGGTAATGTCAAAGCTTCTAGTGGAAGGAGAAACATTCTGAGTAAGGTTCTCTATGTATCCACTATCAGTAGAAACTAATAAATATAGCCAAATAGTTGAAAAAGGCTTGCATGTTAGGTTCACTCAACATGGAGCTTTTGTAGAAGATCCATGTCAAGGCTTCAACAAGATAGCTAGAGGTGAGAAGCATGGTAGGCTCTTTACTTTTGAAGTAGGAGAAACCAAGAACATAGCTCTATTCACTTTTGGGTCTCAAACCCTAAGTGATCTTGAAGTGTGGCATAAGAGACTTACTCATGTGAATGAAAGAACCTTGAAGGATTTATGCAGGGATGATGTAGCACCGGTTCTTCTCTGTCCCCCCGTTTCATCTATCTCTTCCTCGTTTTTGCTCCACCACGGCGCCATCTTCTTTTGTGCAGAAATACACCCATCCTTGGAGCTGGAGCTAAGGTGGTCTCTTTTTCTATCTTTCACGATTTCATTCTTCTCTCTCCTCCCCTCTTCACCTTGTAGCCCACCAATCCCTCTCTCTCCCACCCTCCATCTGGGACCCCCGTCCCCCCGCAACCCCTCGCGTACCCCTCCCTCTCCTTCTCTCTCTCTCTCTCCCTCTCTCTCTCTCTCTCTCTCTCTCTCTCTCTCTCTCAGTCTCTCTCCCCCCACCCGCCCCCCACTCGCCCCGCTGACCCCTCATTGCCCTCCAACTCAGCCCCTCGTGTACCCCTCTCTCTCTCTATCGCTCTCTCTCTCTCTGTCTCTCTCTCTCTCTCTCTCTCTCTCTCTCTCTCTCTCTCTCTCTCTCTCTCTCTCTCTCTCTCTCTCTCTCTCTCTCTCTCTCTCTCTCTCTCTCCCCCTCGCCCCCCTCGCCCCCACTCTCCTCGTTGACCCGTCACGACCCTCCCCTCAGCCCGCGTTGACTCCTCACCACCGTCCCCTCAGCTCCCCGTTGACCCCTCACCACCCTCCCCTCAGCCCCCCGCTGACCCTCACCACCCTCCCCTCAGCCCCCCGTTGACCCCTCACCACCCTCCCTTCAGCCCCCCACTTACCCCTCACCACCCTCCCGTCAGCCCCCCGCTGACCCCTAACCACCCTCCCCTCTGCCCCCTGCCTACCCCTCCCTCTCCCTCTCTCTGTCTCTCTCTCTCTTTCTCTCTCTCTCTCTCTCTCTCTCTCTCTCTCTCTCTCTCTCTCTCTCTCTCTCTCTCTCTCTCTCTCTCTCCCCCCCCACCCCCACTCACCCCGCTGACCCCTCACCACCCTCCCCTCAACCCCCGCTGACTCCTCACCACCCTCCCCTCAGCCCTCTCCTGACCCCTCACCACCCTCCGCTCAACCCCTCAGTGACCCCTCACCACCCTCCCCTCAGCCCCTGCTAATCCCTCACCACCCTCCCCTCAGCCCCCTGCTGACCCCTTCACCACCCTCCCCTCAGCCCTCCCCTGACCCTCACCACCCTCCCCTTAGCCCCCCGCTGACCCCTCACCACCCTCCCCTCAGCGCGCCGCATACCACTCCCTCTCTCTCTCTCTCTCTCTCTCTCTCTCTCTCTCTCTCTCCCTCTTTCTCTCTCTCTCTCCCTCTCTCTCTCTCTCTTCCCCCGCCCCCACTCGCCGCGCTGACCCTGCATCGCCCTCCCCTAAGCCCCCCTGTGTACCGTCTCTCTCTCTCTCTCTCTCTCTCTCTCTCTCTCTCTCTCTCTCTCTCTCTCTCTCTCTCTCTCTCTCTCCCTCTCTCTCTCTCCCCACCCCCACTCTCCCCGCTGACCGGTCACCACCCTCCCCCCCAGCGCTCGCTGACTCCTCACCACCCTCCCCTCAGGCCTCTGCTGATCCCTCACCACCCTCCCCTCTGCCCCCCGCTGACCCCTCACCACCCTCCTCTCAGCCCTTGCGTACCCCCCTCTGCCTCTCTCTCTCTCTCTCTCTCTCTCTCTCTCTCTCTCTCTCTCTCTCTCTCTCTCTCTCTCTCTCTCTATCTTTCTCTTCCCCCACTCCCACTCTCCCCACGGACCCCTCGCCACCCTCCCATCCCCCACTGACCCCTGACCACCCTCCCCTTAGCCCCTCGCTGACCCCTCAGCACCCTCCCCTCAGCCTCCCGCTGACCCCTCACCACCCTCCCCTCAGCCCCCACTGACTCCTCACCTCCCTCCCCTCAGCCCCGCGCTGACCCCTCACCACCCTCCCCTTAGCCCCCCACTGACCTTTCACCACCCTCCCCTCAACCCCCTATGTACCTCGCTCTTCCTCTCTCTCTCTCTCTCTCTCTCTCTCTCTCTCTCTCTCTCTCTCTCTCTCTCTCTTTCTCCCCCCTCTCTCACTCTCCCCGCTGCCCTCGCCACCCTCCCCTCCCCTACTGACCCCTCACCACTCTCCCCTCAGCCCCCCGCTGACCCCTCACCACCCTCCTCTCACCCCCCGCTCACCCCTCACCACCCTCCCCTCAGCCCCCCCCCCCCCCCCCCCCCCCCCCCCCCCCTCACCCCTCACCACCCTCCCCTCATCCCCCCGCATACCACGCCCCCCCCCCCCCCCCAATCCTTACCAAGGGCTCCATTCTTGATGTTGAAGGACCTTGCATCAGGAGCTGTGCATCAAGATTTCTTGCATCAGGAGCTCTGCATCAAGATTTCTTCTGAAATACCACGCCCCCCCCCCCCAATCCTCACCAAGGGCTCCATTCTTGATTTTGAAGGACCTTGCATCAGGAGCTGTGCATCAAAATTTCTTCTGAAATACTCCGTATCATAACGCTCCAAGTTAGAGGCTCATCTCATAGATGTTTGAATTTGCCAATGTATAAGAGACACCCACATATGTTATGCTGGCATTTTCTTGTGATGCTGAGGGGAATATGCAAATCTTGAAAGCTATCAGATGACAACACTAATTGGGGGTTGTTGGATGCTTATGAGGAATTCAAGAACTATTATGTGTGAGTTGAAGCATCACCATTCATCAAAATGTAAGGGTCACAAGCAAGTATAGAAAATTATGTAAGGAAGGTGCTTCTCAGGATCATTCAAATATCACCTGTAGCACAACATGTGGATCTCAGATTGGATGCAAAAGTAGTTGTAAAAGTGGAAATGGTAAAAGTGAAAGTGGAGTAATGACTCCTGCCGCCAACCATTCATGAGGACTGCCTATTTTTTAGGATCCAATTCAAAATCAAATGGCATATTTGATCTAACCCTCCAATTTTGGGCAATCAATCGGTGCACGATCAGTGGACGTGAGGAATCGGCAAGGCCCTCTTGGCTATTGGAGCCTATATAAGCAAAGGACTTGTGTTCATTTGGGATACATTCAGATACACACATATACGTACGTATGTACAGGGGTCCTCCCTTGGCACTTTGTGGCTACAAGCCTACTGTAGGAAGTCACTCTGTGGTGAGGATAAAGAACGTGGGCTTCCCAATGAGGGCTAATAGCACTATAGTGTGAAGAGAGTGGCTTGGTTTTTTTTCTCATTCAGTGTGAGTCATTGGTATTTCATGCTCTTTCCATTAGAGCAACTCTTTATACTTTGTATTGATGAGTGCTAGTCTACATCTAGTTGTGTCCATTGTATGGATTGGAAGAATACCTTGTATTAATGTTGTTTAGGTCTAGAGTGGCATGTTAGCCCAGAGCATGAACTTTTGAGCATCTCTTTTGCCTATGTTGTAATTATCTGATTCGAACTAAGGAGTGGATCCATTATTGTCATTTTGTCATTAATATTTTCTTGAGTATTCACAACTCTGTGCAATCATTGATATCTGCCTGCTCATAGAAGTGTTAAAGGGTATATTTCCCTAAGGAGAACTCCCTTGAGTAGGTGAAGTACTGGAGTACTTGCTGCATGCCCCTGTTAAAAGTAGATACCCTAGTACCTCCTCTACAGTTTGGCATGCACGGTGGGACACTTGCATTTCTGTGAGAGGCCCTCGAGATAGTAAATAGTCCTCCTTTTGAGTATTTTTGCCCTATTGCATTTGCAAGTAGGTACATGACCCATACGCGAGCAGATAAGGAGCCTCTACGTATACAAAGGAGCCTTAACAAGAAAGCTATATCTTTGACTAGTGAACCTTCCTCCCCTCTACCCTGTTTGAATTTATCTATTGATTTTGGTGTGACACCACTGTCAAAGGAGAAGCATAGGAGAAGATTAGACTTCTCCACAGATACGTGAGAAGAAACACTAGTGCGAATGGAGGATCTCTCTCATTTACTCTCCAGACTCAATATCACGTTCCCTACCTTCAAGGGACAAGCTTATGAGGATGCTGATGATCATGTGAGGAGGTTCATCTCCTTATGCCATGGACGAGGTCTGCAGAATAGAGAGGATGGTACTCTTCCCATCCACATTGGAAGGCCTTGCTGACAAATGGTACAGTCAATATGCAGATGGACATTTTGCTACATGGGAGGCTTTGAAGATGGCGTTCTCACAGACATTTCGACCAAGTGACTCCTCCGAAAGAGCTCTAGATCAGCTAGAGAACTTAAGGCTGAGACTAGGTGAATCCTTCCATGAACTTCACACTAGGACAAAAGCACTTGTTGCACGTCTGCCACATTCTCCAAGTGATTTCTTGGTTAAGAAATGGATAGAAAAAGCTCTACCCATGTCATCTCAGCAAAAGCTCCGTGAGTCTTTGAAATTGGATGCAACCCTTAATGATTTTGTTGCACCGGCGTCACGCATTGAAGAAGCTAGGCAAAATTTTGAAGGGGATACACAACCGAATTATGCTACAAAACTAGACCCTATTGGGAAACTAAGGAAGGAACTGGAGGCATTGAGAATGCAACAAAATCAACAATAAGAGAAGATCTTGCCACCACAGCGTTGCACTGATGATGAAGTAGCCCAACTTCGCCATGAGATAGAAGATTTGCGGACCACTCAGGATAAAAGAAGGCAGATTTGGTGTACAATATGTAACAACAATGGACATTCCAATGCTAATTGCCCTAACAAGGTAAGTTGTCCATTTTGTGGAAAGGATGGTCATGAATCTAGAGATTGTTACTACCTCAAGGGTACACAGCAATAAGGTCAAAATTTCAACTTATAAATCCCCTAACCGTTTCACCTCGCATTCACATATGTGGTCAGGTTCTTACTGGCTTAGGGGTGCACACGGGGTGCCAAGAAATTATCTCAGCTCAAAAGATGACAGTAACTACGAGTAAGAGGTAAAGATAAAGAAATTTAACTATTTAGGAAAAATCGAGATTCTTCACTGGAATTCAGATTTAGAAATTCAATAAACTTTTGTCAATCATGATTCCCTTTGCTTCATAATATTCAATCACAATTTGAATGCATCCACAACTTCATAAACCTTTATCAAAGTTTTTCATTGGTATAAGGTCCTAATAAAACTCATACATCAGCTACCAAAAAAAAATGATATTTTTCTTTAGCTAACATCAAGTGTCCTCAACTTTAATTTATGATCAATGTTTAGTTCATGTGAGTAATGACTTATATACTCATGTCAGCGTTAAAGTTATATTCGAGCCTCACACGCAGATTATAACTCCGCAAAAGAAGACTTGTTCATGAAATTCCATATGAATATGTATAGTTGTCACTTCATAACCTGATCATATACATCCATGAAATACATGATATAAATATATATTGGTCTGTAAAACAAGTCGTTTCCAAAAATCAGTGATAGCTATAAATGAATTCACATGAGTAGCTTTCACACAATCTGTATACTCTTTATGCAATAAACCTGCATAAAGGATGTTGATTTATCTCTACATATTTCTCAATAGTCAGATGTATATAAACCTGCACAGACGTATCATATATTGTTTAATATTCCCTGCATATTTTAGTACTCATCATCTCCAGATTCATCATCATCTTGACCTTCTGCTCCAACCTCCTCATAATCCTTTTTAAGAGCACCAACTCTAAACAGTTTCACTTTAGCATAGCGATTGCATGCTCACTACATTTCAATAGGACAACATAGGAATCGACAATCCCTAAACAGTTGACAATGCTCTAGTTCACATTAAAATAAAACAGAAGAGCAGAAATGGTCCTCTTCACAGAACAATGAAACTATGCTGTCAGAAAATGAAAAGTACGTACTTGTGATCATGCTTAGGCATCCCGATGCTTCCTATCGGTACACATTTACAAGACATCCACATCTTTAGTTTACATTATGAAATGAATACTATGAATATCACGGTGACCAGATTTCAGTGACTAATCTCCATGAGACTGAACTAGCATATATGGCAACAAGTTCACCATTCAACAACACTTCTGATCAAGATATCCAACGTAGCTCATCATGGTAGGAATGTACATTAGTTGGACATTAAATTAAATTTCTAAATGGTGACTTACATGAGGAATTCTATGTAATTAAGCCCCATGAGCTTGTACAAAAGGGGCATGAAAACAAAGTGGGCAGGTTGAGAAAGTCATTATATGGTCTGAAGCACCCACCATGTGCTTGGTATGAAAAGATACATGCCTACTTTATTGCACATGGTTTTGAGAAAAATCCAAGTGAGAGAACCTTCTAAGTTCAGAGTGGAGACAATGTACTTGTCATCATTCTTGTGTATGTTGATTAGATGCTACTCACATGTCCTTATGAGAAGTATACTATTGAATTTAAGGCTGATTTGCATGCCTCTTTTGAGACGTTAGACTTGAAGCATTTGCATTATTAATTGGGCATTCAATTGATGTACATTGATAGGGGAATAACTTTCTATGAAAAAAGAAATATATTGACACATTATTACAACATTTTTGCCTACAATATTGCAAACATGTTTCCACTCCTATGGAAACAAGTTCTCATTTGAGTCCTCATGATGCTAGAACTTTATTTTATGTTGCTCTCCATCAACATATTTACATTTTTTTTCTTACTCTAATAGTTCTATTTGTTATGACACTCATCACTATTGGTTTTTGATTCTCATTTGGTAGCTAGTCCATATGAGGATTGAGCTAGAAGTAGCCTACTCAGGCCACTTCTAATTGTGAGCTTGAGTATAAGGAAATTTTCACAGTGACTATTGAGTGTGTGTGTGTATGAGATGCCTTTTGGCTGATTTAGGTGTTGCTCAATATTTTCCCATTTACTAAAAGATCCTTGGTTTTTCATCCATAAAACTTGGACTAAATTCTATTCAGAGAGCTATTGATAACATTATAGTGAAACATTCAATACTTTCTTTTCCCCTAAATTTACAGGAGAAATGCATAAATATTCATTTTTGATGTTTAAATAATCAAAATATTTAACTAATCAATAAGCATTACTCTTTGTAAATGATTCTATGTTATCATCCTGATGACTAGAAATCAAGTAAAGGCTATCTTCTCTATCATCCACACACTAAAAACATTTTGATTTGTTGTGATGTGTTTTTTGTGGAAGATGCAACACAAACATTAGTTTCATGTACAAAGGAGACTTAAGTTTGCTCTAGAGGTATGTAAATCTCTTTGCTGCCTTGTTTTATAGGTGAACAATAATGTGTTGGTGCAATTTTTGAGCCTTTACAAAGTCCACATTATGATCAAGATCATTCCATTTCTGATCAAGATTTACATGATGCACTTATTGATGAGAGACTTGACAAAGAGAGGTGAAGAAAAAATGCCTAAATGGTTGGTGCATACTTTGAAAGGTAGCACTATTATTCATCCAACCATTGATAAACCATTATGTAACAATGCTTGGCATTACTCAAAGAGTCGCCTTCAGATTGCTCATTAAGTGCCTAACCCTAAAGGTATCAAATGGACAAATGGTAATAGGAATGAAGATATTCTTACAAATAAGGATCCTATATGTATTTCACAAGGTCTAAGTAGGAAGTGATGCTTGAATTGGTCTTGAATCAAATGGCATCTTAAATTCAATGATCTTTCACATCCGCTTGTGAAACATTAGAAAACAACCCTCCTGTGGCAATTCCTCCACAGGGAAATCTTGAACAGTGCAAGAGACGCTAAAACTTTTGGAGGATTTCCAGGGTATAAAAGGTGCCATTGAGGGCAAAAGGACCGTGCACACATATCCTTTTAATTCCCTAAAAGCAAAGTCATTTGAAGAAGCTTCAAGGAGCATCTTAAGTGTGTTCGTCCAATCGAATGGAAAAACAGCCTAATTCGGGATGCAAACGGTAGCTCCTTTCCTCTTGGAACATAATAAGAACTGAGGGCCCGTTAACCAATTCTAAAGCTTCTTAGCTTTTCCCCAATAATGTCCTTCTTCTCGACTTCTTTGTATCTACCTCATTTTTCTTGTATTATTCACATTGTCAATATATTTGAAGTTTATTTTTAAAATAATCATAAGAATAACAATAATATTAATATTAATATTTATAATAATAACAACAATAATAATAATAATTATATTTTTTATAACAATAATAATAATAAGATACTGAGCACTTGGTATGCTTTGGAGATTGAACTTCTCTTTCGTCACGATCCCCGTTCTCTTAGGGATTAACGAGGAACAATGGAAATATGATGGGAGATATTACGATCGTTTAGTGAGAACTCAATATTCATTTATCGTAAAACAAGAAGTGGTGCACTGATTAGACCAAAGATCAAAGCTGTCCTCATGTGGAGGCTTCTTCCTCGGGAGAACTCGACCAACGTAGAAGATGCTTATGTGTTCTTTTCCTTTCCTAAGAGTGCCTCTATCTATTAGAGTATCAGCAAGTTCCTCTTATGACTTAACACACCAAACTTTCCTCTGTGATGCTATTGCCTGCTCGATGTTGCTCACAATTTTAGGAAACACAGCAAAGAATGACTTCGAGAGAAGTCCCACTTTCTGAAAACCAGAAGATGCGAATCTCCACGTTTGTTGCCGCTGAGGAGAAAAAAAATATATATATGATGTCAGTTCACTGAATCCGGCTCCAGCCAATAGTATTTTTCCTGGATATTTATTTGCAAATATGCTAGATATTCATAAGTTTTATGTCTGAAGAAAGCGCCAGAGAAGCAGCCACATTCACAAAACGTGGGCATTACACGTCTTCATGATCATGCACTTCTGATTGTAGCTCATTGCAGCAATTTGACGCATTTGCTTTGCAGCCTGGAGACGCATATCACTACTTACACGAGTGATACTGGACTTGTCTTTATGATGTTCTCTTTTCGTCCGTAAGCGCACATTTATACGAAATGGCTTCTCTCCAATAGCAGGTCCATGCGTTATGTGATGCAGAAACAAATGCAGATATCTAAACCATGCCTTCTCAAGGTCGCCATTACTCTCGAGTATATCTATCTAATAGAAAATGATTGCCGAAGTCAATCGATAAGTAGCCTTGACAGATGGTCGATGGCACAAGACGAGTCACTTAAACTATCCAATCACATAAAAGCGTATGTTGTTCACAACAAGGGACTCAACCGAAGACATTAGAAAATTCGAATAAATTCTTTTACTTCGAATGGTTACAATGCCGTATACAATATATGATTTTAACAAAGGTAGAGAAGTATGTGTAGACATATGCTTTTAAGAAAGGTAGAGAAGTAAGCCAATAGGGGCGTATTTCTTCTAGTATGTCCACACTCTAGAATATTCAATAGAATTTAGTAAATTTTTTTTTGAGACAAAAAGAAACAAAGAATAAATTAATGAAGAGTATACATTGTACATGGGGCAGGATGTGCACCCCATCTGCCGGGCCAAGATAGGTTAAAGATTACACAACATGAGAAGCCTTTTAGGGCAATACAAGTCAAGCATCCATTTTTTCCACCTTGTATAAGGGTAGGAGGAAACAATTTCATTTTTGGTTAAGCAAATCTTGGGGATCATCCCTGATAGGTTTTATACAATTAGATCTAGTAATATACAAGTTTTTATGCATTGCAAGAAGGGAAGCATTGAGGCTTAAGTTCTGATGATGTGTACAGGCATTCGTGCTCCTCCATATAGTCAAGAGGATAGAACCTCTCCAGAAGTTCCAAAGGACCACATCCATATCAACAGAGCATCCCAATAAAATTTCCACACAGGAAAGACATCCTCTTTGTTTTGTAGGAGATGAGTTTGCTGATGACTTTCCAATCAGATTTGGCCACATAACAACTCATAAAAAAATGGCATAAATCCTCCACCCTCCCATAGAGTATACAAAGACCTTCATTAGGTTTAAACTTTCAGATTCTTGTGCCAATCTAGAGGCCATTGTGCACCATTAGCCATTGCAACAATGAATGCTTATTACTTTTAGGGAAGGCACAGATGCTTTGGAATCTATCTCTCCAGTGGGAGGAGGACCAACTCAAGTTCCATCGTTTTTTAAGCTTCTCTTTTATGATCTCAACAGACCCTCTCGAATTGTTGAACTTCTTTAGGATGAGGCTCTGTCTTCTAGCAAGAGAAGTCACAAAACTTTTATAAATAGAGGAAAGACAATTAATGAGTCTCCAATTGTTCAAGTCATCCTTGTTCCCTTTTGTGTGAATCAATTTTATAACTCTAGTGTTGACATGAGATGGAAGATACCCTTTACTACCAAAATCTTTCCAAATCAAGAGAATGTAAGGTGAAAGAAAATCCTTTAGAACAAAAAAGAACTCATTAGGAATACCATCAAGACCAGGAGATTTGCAAGTTTTCAATTTAGATATGGTTTCTTTAATCTCACCAGTAGATAGAGGTAGGTCTAGAAAAGATGCCATGCCAGAAGGAATAGTTTTTTTCCTTTTAAGGGCAATAGAGGATCTGACATTCTTGATCTCCTCCCCTATCTTGGGAGTACTAGAGACAACATCAATAAAGAAGTTAGTGGCCTCCTACAAACACTCCTCAATATTCATAGAAGTCTCACCACTTTTCTTCTTGAGCAAGGGAATGAAATCCTTCTTTTTCTTCTTTTTCATCAAAGCATACATCTCTTTGTTGGGACTATCCATTTTCCCCACCGAAATTCTCTTGATTTAGCAAGATCCTAATAAGCTTCAAGATACAACTCCTTCTTAAGCCTATTGTGAAGATCTATGAAAGCATTTGAATTGGGGGAGGACCTAAGCAATTCGAGATCTTTGACCAAGGTCTCTCTTTTAAAAACTATAATGGCTTTAGCACGCCCATATATTAGGTGAAAACGGACTGGATTTGCTTGACAACCACCTCCAAAGCCTTAGTAGGAGGTAAGTCAGTGGCAAGATTATAAGAGACAATAATTTTCACTTTTTCAACAATGAAAGGAATATCTAAGCGCATTGGATTGAGATGAGGTCATCTCGCCCTAAAATGGGGGCTACCCATTTGTAAGGACATGACAAGGGGCTTATAACCAGACAACAAAACATCACCGTCCTACAATGAACATTCAAGGAAGACTACAGAAGAGAGGCATTTATATAAAGTCTATAAAGTCTAGCAGCAGAGTAGCCGTTACTTGAGTGATTGTTAGACCAAGTAAAACTAGAGTGAGAGGACATGTCCATAAGGTCATGATTCAACACAACATTATACGAAGCCGCTTTCTTAGATCTAGAAACAACATCCTCCTTATCATCAAGCCTATCCTAAGGCACAATGACCATGTTAAAATCAACCAACATTGTACAGGGACCTTCAATACGATTCAACTTATCCCAACACTTCTTCCTATCAAAAGCAAGATTACCAGCATAAACACAAACCAGAGAGAAGAGAAAGGGAAAACCAATCTTTATAGCAATCCACTATGACTAGCACTACAATAAACTTTTTTTGATATAGTAGAATAGAGATTTAGAAACACTAATAACCACCCCATCTTTACCACGATGATGAGTGTTATGCCAAACATAAGCATTGGAAACAATCTTTAGGTTAACCATTAGTTTATTCTTATCAACTTTTACTTCTTGCAAACAAATAAAATTAACTTTATCCATAGACTTGAACCAATTAGACAACATTTTAGCTCTGACGGGGTCTGAGAGACCTCTTACACTAACAGATAAGAAGTTGATGTTATTCATGACCAAACCAAAAAAAAAAGAAAAAATTTTCTTGCTCCTTTTCATATTTGGTTTCCTAATAGATAATGAAGACCTAAGAATGAACTTTCTTTTAGAATGAGCATCCACCAATTTGCTTGCACCTGGCTATCCAAATTAAGTGTTACAAACCACTTCTAGATCCCCATCCTTAGCATCCATATTATCTAGTTGATGCTTGTCTAATGCATTTAGTTGAGCATCAAACATATTATTATCTAAAACACACCTTGTCTTGATATTACCTTGAGAACACTTTTTCCCCACCATCATCCATCCTTCGTCCCTAGACATAGACGTATCTTTACTTGGCTCGACCTGTATATAAAAATCCACCACCTGCTTAGGATCAACGTTTTCTTTTTGGGAATCAATCTCCCCCCCCCCCCCCCCCAAACACTTCATCTTGGAAAGGATTGAACACTCCTTCCAGGAGGACATAAAAGGGATTGGAGTTAGGGCTGGAACACTTTTTTTTTCTAGCTCCGTTTTCTGTTCACAAGAACTACTGCCTGGGATGTTGGAGCCTAGGGAGCCACTTTATCTTTCTCTATGATCTCATTAAGACCTGCAAGATCATCTTTCCCATCGGATTTGCATCAGATTGCTTCAAAAGAGGGCAATCCCTTATCATATGTCCCGATTTATAACAATTATAACATGCATTAGGTAGATTTATGTACATTACCTTTTGTTCAAGAAGGAGTTTACCCTCAATATTCTTGATAAATAATGTGCTTTTTATTTCTCTAGCAATATCCACCTTGATCATAAATTGAGGATCCCATTTGGGACTAATTCCCATTATTTCTAACTTTTTCCTCTAAAACTTTGCCAATTTTACTACTTAGATTCAAGACCCAAGGATAAAAATCTACTAGTAGTTCAAGGAATTCCACCAAATCAAAATTTTGGTAGGCTTAAGTCCCCTAGGGTTAAACCCTAGGAACCATTTGAAAAAGGAAACATGAACCTCTTATAATCCACTTCCCTTCTGAAATAACATATAAAGCACTATTTGGATCCTCGAAGAAATATAGGTAATATTAATTAGGTAGGTACTATATTTGTTTGAAAAAAGCCCACAGGCATCCCAGCTATTTTTCATCCAATTTTTCAATACCTCCTAGGGAGGGAGAGGACCGTCGTGAAGCCCAATCACAATGCATTCATTGAGTTGATTTTGCCAATTGATCAACTTATTACTATGAATAATCAGCTCGTTATTGTCCCTAATGTCTTGCATGTCTTCTATACCTATCCTGCCTAGGTTTTCCAACAATAGACCTTTGCCTTTACCTCCATCAATAGAGACATTCGAAAAGGAAATACCTTGAGAGGGTACATAATGAGGGACTAGCCCCGCACGAGAGTTGCCAATAGCCCATGCCTCCAAGCATGACTTACTGACTTGGATTTGAGAGCTTAAATGGGAGAACGAAGCTATATCAATTAGAGAAACATTCCAATGCTAAAGAGATCAGTCGATAGGGACATGTGTAAGGTTGGCTTGCCCAAAAGTATTTGCCAACACCTTTGAGGAGAGCCATGGACCTAGCACCAAATGGATAGAATGTGGAGGATCACTATGTGCGAGCCCCTCTCCCTAGGGAGCACCGGGGGAGCCTGAAGCTGCATGGGTGAAGACCAAATTGATAGAGGCCTTCACAAAACCTAACTCATTTCTATGACTTTGGTGCGGACCAGAATGTAGTAAATTTATGGGGATGGATGTCGAAAGATCCTACAAATAAATTCAATCTTTTCTCAAGGTTACCTTAAAGTTTTTAGAGGTACTAATATAATGGGAATTCTACAAATAAAGTATCTTATCTACCTCTAACCTATTGTCAGAACATAGGGTTCTATGTTGGGATCTTCTCTCTTGGATAACATCATATTTGTTGATATATTTTGATTGTGATGTGTGCAAGCACACTTAGGATTGTCGGGGCACTTTTCTCACTCTTTAGGAGGTCCCCCCTAGCTCGTATATATGCCTATTTACCTAATGGGTGACTTATCTTTGTAACTTTCACTTGGTCATACAATCAGTATTATGTGTTGTGCTCCAAGATTCTTCTTCTTCCTTGTGCTATTTGCATGCTCCCATAGACCTCAAAATCAAACATTTGGTATCAAAGCAAGTTGCCACATCATCTAGGGCATTTTCAAGACCCCTTCAATCCCAATCTCAGAATCGCATGCAAATTGGTGAGCATACTCATAAATTAGGAGTTGAAAGCACTACCACTTTGTGGTGTCAAAATTTTGATACGACCTCCTTTTCGCCTCAAAGTGCACTATCATAATGCCTATGTAGGCAATTTCATCCTTTTGAGAGAAACATATATACAATTCTTGGTTCGCCAGTACAAGCGCCTCGATGTGTGCTATAGATTTATTAGAACTTGATAGGGTAGTGTTGTTCAATTTTTTGAGTTACAATCATTTTTTGACATTAGGATATTTTTGTGAGTGGCCATGGTTGAAAGCAATGATGTATTCCGTACGTTGGTTGTTGAGGACAAATTGGATGGTATCAATTACCCATTATGTGTATATATTGTGATTCATGTATTCGCAGCAAAAGGAGTGTGGAATATTGTATAGACTGTTGAGAAAGGACTTATCATAGCGACAAATACAGTTATTGAAGATGATGTAGATGGCATTGAAGATTATCATCTTTAGATTCTTATTCATGCACTGGTTCCTACTGCACCTACTTTGGAGAAGCTTCCCTCAAATGGTAGAGATGCTCACACACATGCATTGATTGCCTTATCTAACAAATGTGCCATTATCCCTCATATTCACTCTTGCAAAAGAACAAAGGATGCTTGGGATACACTTGCCACTTTATATGAGGCAAGAAATGAGGCTCCTGTTCCATACCTTGGAAAAGAGTTGGAGAGTGAGCCTTTAAATGAAGGCAATTCTATGGATAGATTTTTGACAAAGATCAAATATTTGAAAGGTTAGTTGATTTTTATAGATGAAGTTTTACCTGATACTTCAATTGTGCGAACAATTCTTAATCTTCCTTAGGATTCATATCAAAGTTTTGACTCTACTCTAGCATTGATGATGAAAGGCAATCCAAATGCCTTCACATATGAGGATTTAGTCTCAGTTTCATTGCACGAAGGTTAGACAAAGCAAAACGTGTCCATCATGCAGGTTGTAGATCAAGCTTTCTCAGCTAGTCAAAACGGCAAATGTAAATGAAGCTCATCTACTAGTAAGGAAAAATATAATACTATTGTGGAGTTCAAGAAGTGTTGGCGCAATTAAAGCCCAAGCCTACATACTTGATCACCTCACATAAGCTTGATTTATTGGAATAACACTTGGAAGGCTTCATATGATCAACCTTTTGTAACTTTACTTCATAATTACCTTTTATAAAAGTGGAATATACTCTTGAGGAGTTAGGAAGCACAAAATCTCATATGCTTTGGTAGTTGAGTCAAGAGATAATCTTTCATATAATTTAGCATTCACTTTTTGGTAGAGATTTGAATTTGAATTCCAAATTTTGTGGCTCCAACAATAACTATAAGAATAGGATCTGAAAGAATCGAGACCATCTCAAGATTTAGACCTCATTTTGATGTAATTTCATCGAGAAGAGGATCTCACCCCAAAGCCCACTCACTTCTCATTCATTGAGCAATGTTTGATTGCCCATGACATTGTATTTTTACATGATTTAATACATACATGATCGTCACTTCTTATTCTCATTTCTCTCTCATAACTCCATCTGGACAATGATCTAGTCAAAGATTATTCTCACTATATAGTTGATCATTTTGCATGATATAAAGCATGATAGATTCATCGTAGTTTCTATTGTAATCCTACAAAGTTTCATTATTAATGCCTCTCACAATCATCAGATATTAATCCATCTTTGCTCGTTGGTCTGTTGAATGTCAAGATGCGTAAATGTTGGGATGCTTGGTTGATTTGCTAAACATATTTCTTTGCATATAGTGCATCATTCTTGATGATATCACTCATGGTTGCTAGCTTTCTAAGCTAATTAGAGTTCCGTAAAAGGAATTTAGTTAATTACTAATATGCTCATAGAATGGTTCAAAACACTCAAAAGGTGTGTGAACCAAAATAATAAGCCTTTGGACCTTGGATTATATTCGTACCTATGTGTTTTGATCCTATCATTATTGGATAATCTTCCAAGCAACATATGTGATTACTTATGCTTATTAGTTAGCTAAAAAAGCCTACATCACTCTCTTGCCATCACTTTTAGGAGGTGCGAAGCAGAATTTAGTTACGCCACTTCATCTCTTGTGACTATCCACCATCTCCTCCAATAGTGGTATCAAAGCAAGCACAATCAAGATGGGAGATGGATTTCCATTCTTCATTGATAAATTGGATAGGAAAAACTACTCAGGATGGTCACTAATGATGCAAGCATACCTTCAAGGGAGAAGCTTATATGGATACATCTTAGGAGATGAAGACATGCCAATTCTCAAGAGCAAGCATCAACCAAAAAGGGAAGAGCAAGAAAGCTTGACCACATGGTGTGCAACGGATACTCTGCCAGGTCATATCTTGTAGCATTTCCTAAACCACAATCTATCCCTTATCACAATCTTTCGATCCTCAAAAATAACAGTGGAGAGAAGAATGTAGAGATTGCACAAGGTAACAGAAAATCCGATGTGTTAGAGTAGAAAAAAATATGACACAGAGAAGGAAGAATTCTGATATTATAGACATGAATCAATGGTTACAATAGCTTTGAGCAATAGCTTTGCACAATGGCTTCTTGACGAAGCCTCTACCTCCCAACCACCCCCGAGCTATCACAATCGCATTCACACTCGCACTCTCAATCACACTCTCACTCTCACTCTCATTCTCATTCTCAATCACAAAGTAAATCTCAGATTTTTGTGTGTCCCCTGTGTTGACGCGCAGGTCTCCCTATATCAGAGTTTGACCGCTACCCTCCCCAAAGAAGTGTGCGATCCACCAAATTTAGAAAAAGTGGAGTTTCTTCAAAACTTTCGCAAAAACTCCATGCGATTGTAGTGTGCTTTCTTTCTTTAGCGTGCCTATAAAAAATAGAAGAAAAACACCAAAAAGACAGATCCAAAAAAATCCATATTTAGACATGGTGACATGCGAGCATCACAATCACGGTCTCGAATAGAATTAGATAAGCCCTTGTTGGAAAACGGCACTTTTCAAAGCCCTATAACTAAAAAATAGTGAGGAATTAGATTAAGCTTGTGAGATACACTTTTATTCATTTTTGCGATTTGCACAATAATGTTAGAGACATCCAAGGTCCAAATCCACCTACAGATGCCATTTTTGAGCCCCGCAAGTTTGAAAATTCCAGAGAGATTAAAATCAAGGCATTTTCTTACAATGAACTAAATTTAGGACCCTAAATGAGGTACTTAAAACATGATTCACAAAAATTTCACTCAGGCAGTTTTTTTCTCCTATACTTGCTCTACCTTTCTCTCATACATATTGTTTTCCTAATTCTTTCATCTTCACCTTCAAAATTTGACTAGAAAAGATGATTCAAATAAAGTGAAGAGAGAGAATATGAAACTTGTCAATAAAAAATTTTCCTACATGCATAACATGACCTAATTATTCATTCTAAGAATTATCCCCACAATGAAATTCAGAAACTTCAAAATGAATTATTTCACTAGAAAAGAGGCCTATTACAATTCTTCCCCCCTTTAAAACTTTGTCCTCAGAGTTGGAAAGAAGGATAATGTGTTAGAAAATCATCTAAATTCACTCAACTCGAATCTTCTACTGGGTATGAGTGCCATTTCACCAAAATTTCTATTATAGATCTATTTCTAAGAATTCTTTCCTTCCTATCTAATATTATTTCTAGTTGAAGCTCAAAAATGCCATCATCTTTCAACTTATAATTGTCCTGCAAAACATGATCAACATTAGATACATATCTTTTAAGTAAGCTAACATGAAATATAGGATGCACATTTAAATGTTTAGGTAATTCTAGCAAATCAATAAGAAATCCAATCTTTTTCAAAACTTTAAAAGGATCTGCATATCGAGGAGAAAGTCTATGATCCTTCCCAAGGAACAAGTTAGATTGGTGAGTATTAACTTTAAGAAATACCATATCATTAATTTGAAATTCAAGTGGTCTTCTATTTAAATCATAGAACTTGTTTTTTTCTTTTTTGAGCTTCTTTTATGTGTTTCTTATTTTTTCCAAGTTCTTCATCAATCTTATCAAGCATTTCTTTGGATAATTCTACTTTATTTGGAAATCCCAAAAACGAAGGTGGAGTGAAACAATTATAACCGTACATAGCTTTAAATGGAGTCTTTTTAAGATGCATGCCATGCACTATTGTATGCAAACTCAACCAAGGATAAAACTCACTCCAATTATCCTGCTTTTCATTCATATACATACGTAACAAATCTTCAGCTACCCTATTAACCCTCCAAATTTCCCCATCAGTTTGAGGATGGAAGTTTGTACTCATATGAAGTTGAGTTCCAATCGATTAAAACGTCACTTTCCAGAAGTTTGACGTAAATCTACAGTCTCTTTAAAAAATTATGCTTTTAGGCATTGCATGCAATCGAAAAATTTCTTTTACAAAGATTCTTGCAACATTCAAAGCAGTATCAGTCTTTTTCATACGAAAGAAATGTGCCATCTTGGTAAGCCGATGGACTACAACAAATATGGTATCATGCTTACTTCTGGTCATAGGTAGCTTAGTGATAAAGTCCATAGAAATGGACTCCCACTTCTAAGGTTGAAGCATCGGAGGCATCCTCTTAAACTCAGATTTCACCTCTTGGCACTTCAAACATTCACTAACATATTTTATAATATCCTGCTTCATACATGGCCAAAAATAAGAATACTTCATTTTAGCATAGGTCCTTGAATAACCTGGATGTGCAAAAAAAGGTGCATCATGATGGTCATGCAATATTTTAACTTTTAATGGAGATTCAAAAGATATGCATAGCCGATTGTTACAATACAATGTTCCATTTTGCAAATGAAATTTTTCCTCATACATCGATCCCCCATTCGCATTCAAAGCATTCAAAATAAGTGCATAAAACAGAACCTGTTTTATCTCTTGTTGAATTTGATTGAGAAAATCAGAATTTATGATAGAAACAAGATTACACATAGGTCTTCAACTCAATGCATTAGCAACCTTATTTTCCTTACGAACCAAATAGTTAATGTCAAAATCATACTCACTTAATAATTCAATCCAACGCTTCTACCTGTTGTTAAGCAATGGTTGTGTGAAGATGTATTTTAGACTCTGACGATCTGTTTTCAATTCAAACTTAACCCCTAACAATATATGTCTCCAATGCTTAAGTGCATGCATAACAACAAGCATTTCTAAATCATGAGTAGGATAGTTAAGTTCATGTTTTCTTAGTTTTCTGGACTCATATGCGACCACTACCATCCTGTGAAAGAACACATCCTATTTGACTACCACTTGCATCACATGCAACTAGAAAAGGCTTTCCCATTTTTGGTATTTTCAAAACACAATTTTCAACGACTTTTTGTTTCAATGTTTCAAATGATTTTTGACATGCATCACTCCATGCAAATCCTATATTCTTTTTAGTCAATTCTGTGAGGGGAGTAAATATCTTAGAGAAATCCTTAATATGTGCTCTTTCATATTGTGCCAACCCAAGAAAACTTCTAACATCCCTTACAGTCTTAGGAATTGGCCAATCAACTATTGTTTTTACTTTATCTTCATCTATAAGGATTCCTTCTTTTGATATTACTCTTCCTAGATACACAAATTTATCCTTAGCAAAGAAACACTTACTCTTTTTTCCATACAATTTGTGTTCTCTAAGAGTTTGGAAAGTCTTCTTGAGATATACCGCATGCTCAGAATGACTTTTAGAGTATACAAATATATCATCAAGACCTTCTAAGATGAATTGGTGTAGGTAATCATGAAAAATATTATTCATCAAGCACATCAACATGGCAGGAGCATTTGTCAATCAAAAAGGTAGAACGATAAACTCAAAGTGACCATATCGTGTTCGAAAAGCTGTCTTAGGAACATCCTCTGTTTTGAGCCTTATTTGGTGATATCCAGATCTTAAGTAAATCTTAGTGAATACAGTCGCTCCACTTAATTCACCTAATACGTCATCTATATGAGTAAGTGGATACGTATTCTTAACTGTTCTTTTATTCAACCCCCTATAGTTGATGCATAATCTATAAGAGCTGTCCTTCTTCTTCTAAGATAAAACAAGTGCACCCCAAGGTGAGACACTCGGTCTTATCAAGTCTTTCTTCAAAAGATCATCTAACTGAATCTTAAGCTCCTTTAACTCATCAATGTTAAATCTATAGGGTGCTTTAGAATATGGTTCACTTCCTGGATATAGGTCAATGGCATGGTCAATCTACCTAGGTGGAGGTATAGCAGGCAAATCTTCTGGAAATACATCGGCATATTCTTTCAAGAGATTTTCTACATAATCAGGAATACCTTCATCATTACCTTCCTCATGCAAATTGTTCACATACACTACAAATGTTTTACAACCATCACGTATACCTCAAATTATTTACATCGCAGAATAAGAATAGGTTTAGGATTATAGGCATCACCTATAATATGAATAGATTCATCATCTAGCTTTAAAGTGATCCTTCTTTGTTCACAATTAATTATCATAGAATTTTTAACTAACCAATCCATGCCTATGATTACATCACTCTGTTTCATCTCAATTACATGGAAACTTCCAAAAAAGCACTTATCAGAAAGAGTAAATTCAAGGTTTTCAACATATCCTGTCATGTAGTGTTGTCATCCATTGGACACCCTACAGGTCCGGTTATCTACATATTTAGGGCTATCCCTAAATTCTTTACCAATTTGACAGATAGAAAACAATGGGTACTACATGAATCAGTCAAAAATCTTGTTTTAGGTGTAGAAATCATACCCGGAATCGTGATTACAGAAGGCTTTGGAAGAAAACTAACCACCATGCAACGTAAAGTAGAGTCAGGGCACTTACCTCCATCATCCCCTTCCTCAATAACTGTACCCTCCTCGATGATGTTTATCGATTTTGATTTTGCGGGTCAAAAGACTGCCTTATTCGGGCACCCATATGTCCGATGCCCTTGCTCTTCGCAACGAAAACATAGACCAAATCTTTTTGCCCTCTCAATAAAATCAGGGCCTTGTTGCCACTGGATTGGTTGACTCCTCCTTTGATTTTCCACCTGTGCAGGATTCTTGCCTTGGTTATTTGAAGATGGAGTCTTCTTTGAATTGTTCGTGTTCATTGCAATAGGTCTTTGTGGCCTATGTCCCCTTGCAATGAATATGCTTCTATTTGCCTTCTGCAAATTGAACTTCTCCATCTTCTCAAAGTTCTTGGCCATCGCAACAGCATCAAGAAAATCAATGCATCTAGATCCCGTGACTTGATAGCAAAGTTCCTCACGAAGCCCTTCAATAAATTTACTCTTTAGAGCATCACCGATAACCTCTAATGCATATTTATGAAGATGTAGGAACTTCTCTTGGTACTCATCAACAGATAAGCGATGCTTATCACTTTTGTGTTGTCAGAAATTGTAGAACACTATCTTCTTCTCCATATGGTAGTGTGGAGAACAATAGCAATTTTAGCTTATTCTCTGAATTCCTTCCATAGAATTGGACCAAAACGCGTTCGAGTCTACATATATGACTTCCACCATAGCTTCCTGATCCCATGCAAATGCAGAATCCCAACTTTTGCCTTGGAATCTTCACTAAATTATCAAAGATCAAAGAAATCCTCCAGTTCTTCAATCCATGCCTCAAGATCTTCGCCACTCTTCTTCTCGCCATCAAAATCATTTGGCTTTGCCTTCTTGAAGACTTGATTAAGGGCAAACTCACCTGGTTCCATATCTTCATAATTGTGTTTTTGTTTTCTGCGAGGTACATTAGATGTTCCCGCAGCTTCATCTACTTCATCATTGAGCTCGACAAACAAATTTGGTGCCCCTTTTGGTTGTTTTCTACCTTGTTCTTTGCATAAGTCACTAAGAAACTTCTGAATAAGCTCCTCTTGTTCAGGAATCTTTTGTGTTAGAATTTCCATCGTTCCCGAGGATTGAATCTACTCTAATACCACTTGTAGCATTTCCTAAATGACAATCTATCCCCAATCACAATCTTTCGATCCTAAAAAATAACAGTGGAGAGAAGAATGTAGAGATTGCATAAGGTAAGAGAAAATCTGATGCAGTAGAGTAGAAACAAATATGACACAAAGAAGAAAGAATTTTGATATTATAGATGTGAATCAATTGTTAAAATAGCTTAGGACAATAGCTTTGGACAATAGCTTCTTGATGAAGCCTCTACCTCCCGGCCACCCCCGAGCTATCAAAAACGCATTCACACTCGCACTCTCAATCACACTCTCTTTGCACTCTCACTTTCAATGACACAAAAATGTGAGAATTACTTTGTGATTGAGAGTGAGAGTGAGAGTGAGAGTGTGATTGAGAGTGCGAGTGTGAATGCGATTGTGATAGCTCGGGGGTGGTCAGGAGGTAGAGGCTTCGCCAAGAAGCTATTGTCCAAAGCTATTGTTCTAAGCTATTGTGACCATTGATTCACATCTATAATATCAAAATTCTTCATTCTTTGCGTCGTATTTGTTTCTACTCTACCGCATCAGAATTTTTCTTACCTTGTGCAATCTCTGCGTTCTTCTCTCCACTGTTATTTTTGAGGATTGAAAGATTGTGATTGGGGATATATTGTGATTTAGGAAAGGCTACATATCTACTAAACGCAATCTCTGATTTCTTGTTACCACATGTTAGGAATTTCAAGACCTCCCAAAAGACTTGGGAAGTACTTTCATCATATTTCTCTTCAAACACAAGATCTAGGAAGAATCAGTTATGCATGGAATTCACAACCCTTAAGAAACAACCAAAGCAAGGAGTGGCTGATTATGTAACCAAAATGAAAGATGAAGCTGACTAGCTTGCAAGCATTGGAGAAGAGATAGAGGAAGAGCACAAAGTGAGACAAATCATCAATGGAATTAAGGCTGATGACAAGTGGGAGTCCTTCACCACAACAATGGACCTCTACATGGATATGCAAATACCTTATCTCAACACCTTGATGGAGCAACTCTTCACCCATGAGACAAAGCTCAACAGAAATGGTGACAACTCAAGAGGTAACCAATCTTCTACCCTTTATATAGATAAGAGTAAAGTTAAAGATAAAGATAAAATCAAGAAACAGGAAGAAGAGACTAGTACCTCTCAAGCTAATTATGCAGGCAGAGGAAGATGTGTGAGAGGAAGGGGCAGAGGAGGAAAGCAAGGCAAGGAGAGACCCTACAACATTTCATCATGCAACATTTTTGGTCTCAACAACCACACAATAGAAGAATTCTACAAAAATATAAGGAGCCAAAGGGGAAGAGGCTTCCATAGAGGAAGTTATGGACAATCTAGAGGTAGGTACAACAATCGTGGAGGCAACTACAACCATAACTATAATCAAGGCTACAACAACAACAATTATCAAGAAGTCTTTAGAGGAAGAAGGGGCTTCAAGAACTATACTAAAGATCAAGAAGACTCTCTACTCATCATGAACATGACATCCAAGCAAGGTAAGGATTATGAGCATGAAATGTAGCTCTATTATCTGATCTTTAAGGCACCAAAGGAAAGCATCAAGTACAAGCAAGTCATGACACTAAACACTCACTCAAGCAAAATGGAAATGTCAAAACATTTGATGGTAGTATGAACCTTTTGTGCAAAGTTCTGTATGTGCCTACTATAACCAAAAACCTAATTAGTGTTGAACAGATTGTAGAGAAAGGTCTACAGGTGAGATTCACTAAGCATGGAGCATATGTGGGAGACCCCCACCAAGGCTTCAAAAGGATTGCCAAAGGTGAGAAGTCAGGTAGATTGTTTGAATTTGAAATTGAAGACACAAGGAACATAGCACTACTCGGTTATAGAGATCTGACCTTATCTGAGTTGGAAATATGGCACAAAAGGCTAGGGCATATAGGAGAAATAGCTTTGAAGCAAATTTGTAGGGATCAAAGTGTGCTTCCCATTCCCAATGTGACCAAGGAGTGCATGATATACAAATGTGGAGCTTGCCAATTTGGGAAAGCTCGCATGCAACCATTCAACACAAAATGATACATCCATGAAAACTATTTGGAGCTTATACACATTGATGTGTGGGGTCCTAGCAAAGATCCATCCATCTAAGGTTCAAGGTACTATGTTTCATTTATTGATGATTACAGTAGGTGGAAAATCCTCTATTTCATGAAGCATAAGGATGAGGTATTTACATGTTTTAAGAAGTACTTGGCATTAGTTGGAAACCAAACAGGAAGCAGCTTAAAAAGAATCAGGTCCGAGGTAGGTGGTGAGTATTTTTCACATGAGTTTGATTTATTTCTATAGGACAGGGGCATAAAGAGGGAAGTAACAACCAGGTGTACACCTGAATTGAATGGAGTGGCAGAGAGAAGAAATAGGTTAATTGTTGAAGCTGCTAGGCCTATGTTAAATGAGAGAAAATTACCTAATTATTTATGGACTGAGGCTATTTTCACAGCCATCTACATGGTCGATAGGCTTCCATCTAAATCATTGAATGGTATGACAATGAAGCACGGAATGGCAAGAGACCCTCATTGGATCATTGAAAAATATTTAAGTGCATCGCCTATGCATACATCCCATCACAAATTAGAGGGAAGCTTGACCCTAAGGCTAAGAAATGTATATTTATTGTGTATGATCAAAATCAAATGGGATATAGACTATATAATACAACTAACAAGGCATTCATAGTTAGTAGGGATGTAGTATTTGATGAGAATAATTTATGGTTTGAAGATTATTGCAAGAAACTCAAGTTACCATATGATTTGGAAAATGAGTTTCCAACCCTCACTCAAGAAGACCAACACTTAGCAGAAGACATCAACTCAAAGGATGAGGAATAGATTGATTTCCAAGCTTGGAAGTCAAGAGGCAAGTTCAAATTCAAGAAATTAGAAGATCTACCCGAGTCTTCCAATCAAGCTTTAAAGAGATCCCAAATAGAAAGTACGAAGCCTATAAGGTATGGATATGATACATCTTTAGTCACAAAACACTCTATGTGCATCACTAAAGACTCTATGGCAAAAGAGCCTTCTTCATTTGAAGAGGTTAGGAAGAAGAAAAGGTGGAGAGAATCCATGCAGGAAGACGTGGAAGCATTAGAGGAAAACCACACTTGGGATCTAGTTCCCAAGAAGTTTGATATGAAGATAATTGGTTCAAGGTGGATATACAAAATTAAAAAGAACTATGATGGTTCTATAAACATGTACATCCAAGCTCAGTGGCAAAGGGATTTTCCCAAACACATGGAGTAGACTAGTATCTAAAGGGTACAATAAATGAGTGGTTGATCTATCCCTTCACTTCTAACATAGATATAAAGATGTGTTCTCATGCAGATTGGGCTAGCTCCAAGGATGATAGGAGAAGCACTTCAAGGTTCCTAACTTTTGCAGGTTCAAAGCTCATATCTTGTTCATCCAAGAAGAAATCAACTGTGGCCTTATCTTCCATAGAAGAAGAATATAGAGGTTTGGCAAATGCAACTCACGAAGCTATGTGGCTTAAGCAAATATATGCAGATTTGGAGATAGATTCCTACACTCCAATTCACTTTGAAGATACCACTAGTTCACTTCATTTGGCTGCTAATCCTATATAGCATGCAAGGACTAAGCACATTGAAGTGCACTATCATTATCTAAGGGAAACATTGCTTAGTAAGGATATCCAATTATCCTATGTATCAACTCGTTTACAATGTGTAAGTATACTGAAAAAGTTCAATTGATTATTGGTTTGTAGGAAATCAAGGAACAATGAAGACCAAACATGTTAGGCTTGAGGGGGAGCTTTTAGTGCAATTAAGCCCAAGCCTTAATACTTGATCACCTCACACAATCTTGCTTTATTCGCATAACTTTTGGAAGGCTTCATATGTTCAACCTTTTGTAACTTTACTTCACAATTACCTTTTGTAAAAGTGGAATATACACACGAGGAGATAGGAAGCACAAAATCTCGTATCATTTGGTATTTGAGTCAAGAGAGAATCTGTCCTATACTTTAGCATTCAGTTTTTGGTAGAGATTTGAATTTAAGTTCAAATTCCTTGGCTCCAACAATACCTATAAAATTAGGATTTGAAAGACTCGTGACCATCTCAAGATTCAGAGATCATTTTGATGTACTTTCATTGAGAAGAGGAGCTCACCTCATAGCTCACTCACTTCACATTCATTGAGCAATGCTTGATTGCCTATGACATTGTATTTGTACATGATTTAATACATACATGATCATTACTTCTTATTCTCATTTCTCTGTCATAACTCCATCAGGATAGTGATCTTGTCAGAGATTGTTTTCACTAAATAGTGGATCATTTCTCATGATTTAAATCATGATACATCTTCGCTCACTAGTCTGTTGATTGTCAAGACCCGTAAATGTTAGGATGCTTGGTTGATTTGCTAAACATATTTCTCTGTATAAAGGCCATTATTTTTTATGATATCACTCACAATTGGTAGCTTGGTTAGCTAATTAGAGTTCCCCAAAAGGAATTTAGTCGATTGTTGTTGTGCTCAGAGAATGGTTCAAAACAATTGAACAAGTGCGTAAACCAAAATAGCAAGTCTTTGGACCTTGGATTATATTCCTACTTATCTGTTTTGATCATATCATTAGTGGATCATCTTCCAAGCAGCATATGTGATTATTTATGATAATTAGCTAGCTAAAGAATACTACAACACTCTCCAGCCAACACTTTTAGTAGGTGTGAAGCAAGATTTAGCTACACCACTTCATCTCTTGTGACTATCCATCATCCACTCCAACAAGAGGGAAGAGAAAGAAGATAAGAAAAAACAATAGTACAAAGACTTGTCCAAAACCTTTAACAGATTTGATCATGTCCTAAAGAGTTGTCAAAAACTAGTTGCAAATGAGGCAAGGAAAGATGAGGCTAGAATGGTTTTTGTAGAGGTCTCTACACATAAAATAGAGTCTGCTAAGCTTGTGCACAATGAAGAATGGGAGTTTACTATTTTTTGGAGCTTTGTCCCATCTTCTTATGAACAATATATAGTTGCACTAGACTTAAATTTTTGCTACTTTGATAGTGGGGTAACAAAAGATATTACCTTGCAACATAATTTCTTCAGTTCACTTGAGCCCACTCTATAGGGAACACCATCACATGCACTAAAAACGCTCTTATTTTTTGATATATGTTGGTGAGATCATTCTGACTACAACTAATGTTAGTTCATTCAGATTCTGAGATGCTTTGATTATGCCAAGGATCAATAAAAATGATTTTTTAGTTTCACTAGTAGCCAAGATCTGGTTGGTTATCAAATTTGTTGATGAGAGATGTATGGTTCATCATCTATCAAATCGTGATGTTTTTATTGCTTCTCACACTTTATGTCATGGATTGTATAAGCTCATATACTATGAAAAATATGTGAATGATTTAGCAGGTGCAATAAAAGATTCTTAAGTTATCTCAGATGCATGCATGCCTTTGGTCATCTGAACTTTGCAAGTTTGCTATGCCTATAGAAATCTTAAATGGTGTCCTAGTAGATATGAGGCATCTAGTATACATGTCTATTAAGACTTTATTTGGGAAAAATGCAGCATTCCTCCTTCCCAAAAGATGGTTGAGTAAGAGCTACTTGGACTTTGTAGCTATCTCACAGTGATGCCAATGCTCTTATGCACATACCTTGTTTTGGGAACTACCATCTACTTTGTGACTTTTATTGATAATCTTTTCGAGCATGGATGGATGTATGCATTGAGGCAAAATTGTGATGTGTTTATATGCTTCAAAGAGCTTTTCATTTTGGTTGAAAATTTGTCAACATAGAAAATCAGCACCCTCCGTTCCATCAACGAGGGGAATACATGTCGTATTGTTTAAATGCATTTTTAGTGGAAGGTGGGATAAAACATTTGTCTCAAGTGTCCTATATGATGGATTTTATCCACCCCTAGTTGTAGCAGAAGAATGATAGGCGCTTCATAGCACCGAACAATTCACTACTAGAGTCCACCAAAAATTGAATTGCTCTCAAAAACTAAGGATTCAACGTATGAAATTTTGCAAAGTGCAAACAAATCTCTTAAGCATTCCAACAAGCCATAGATCACCCATTTTGGAGAAGGAGATCTATGTTAAGCACAATATAGACCTAAATCTACCCAAATAGATAGCATATGCCTATTTGTACCTCTTCACACTCATATGTTGGGGAATATGTAGAGATAGACTAGAGTGATTTCAAGCTCAATGTACACAAGGGTAAGGAACGTTTTTAACCAAGATTAAAATCAAGAAAAGTTCACAACAAGAGCTTCAAGATGAGCTATGTTTCCCATGAAATAGACATTTACAAAATGAGATATGGATGATTGAAAATCGCAACCTATATGAAAACTTTAGCTAGTAGGGGGCAAGCTTAGCTAGGTGGTAGCTTAGTGCTGGACTATACACTCCCAATGAGAGCCTAAAAGTGCACAAATCAATTAATAGGATGGCCACAAATTTCTTCCAGCCTATTGGTTATATAATACTCTAAAGGTTGGTGTACAATTTGAGTTCAAATGATGCCTCCGAAATCCCTCATTTTTCTCAATCAAGGTAGATGTAGTCGAGATCAAAACTTGTGGAAAAGTAGAGTTTCCCCAAAAAATGAAGTCATGAGGCACTTGAGTTAAGCCTTGGTTCACACACATTTGATCCTGTACATTTCTCACACTCCTCCTCAAGCTCAAGTGCTACTCTCCATTGATCTCCTTCATGTCGAGGTTGATCTTAAACTTCTCTAACTTGCTTGCATCCATGAATTTCGTCATGGTATCTGCTAGTTTCTCCTTGTGGTGATGTACTTGATGGCCACTTCCTTTGCTAGTACATTCTCTTTGATGAAGTGATAATATATCTCTATGTGCTTGCTTCTTCCATGGAGCATAGGGGTGCTTGCTCGATGAATGCTTGACATGTTATCTCCAAACAGAGTAAACTCTTGGACCTCCACATCCAAGTCCTTGAAGAGCTTCTTAAGCCACATGATCTCACATGTAGCAAGTCTTAAGGCTCTATATGCATCCTTAGTAGATGATAATGCAACTATTGGTTGCTTTGCAAACATCCAAGAGATGACTCTTTGACCTAGCTCAAAGACATAGCCACATGTGCTCCTTTTTTCATCCTTTGAACCAGCCCAATCACCATCACTAAAGCCATGATGTTGTAATCCATCTCCATAAGGGTATTAAATCCTATGACTGATAGTGAGCTTTATATATCTAAGCACTCTCCTCACTACATCCATATGAACTTCAATTGGTGAATCCAAAAATTGAGAACGAACTCCTACAACATAACAAAAGTAAGGCCATCTGATTCTAGCAAAATGTGGGCTTCAAAGTATACTTCTATATGCTAAAATATCTTCAAAAGGCTCTCCTTCACTTGCAAATAAGTTAGTGTTTGGATCCATAGGTTTTGTGAGTGGCTTACATCCACTCATACCATACTTATATAGTACATCTAGCAAGTATATCCTTTGAGCTAGGTAAACACCATTTTCTACATAGATAGCTTCAAGTCCAAAAGAATATTTGAGCACTCCAAACTCTGAAATGTTGAATTCATTCTCAAGCTTAGTCTTTATCCATTCCATACTTGGATCATCACTTCTTGTTATAATCAAGTCATCCAAATATATGCACATGTAGATAATTAGTCGTCCTTCCCTCCTCAAGTATAGAGAGGGATTTTCATCACTTGCCTTGTATCCACACCTGCATAAGTACTCCACAAGCCTTTTGATTCCATGCCCTAGGAGCTTGCTTTAGATCATACAATGCTTTTCTAAGTGTACAAACAAAATTTGAATATTTAGGAATTTCAAACCCTAACGATTTAGCCATGTAGACTATCTCCTGCAAATCACAATAAAAAAAAGCCTTCTTTATATCCAATTAATATATTGGCCATATCCTAAATGTGGAAACCCCAATGATCTCCCTAATTTTGTTCATCTTTGTAGCTGGGCCGAATGTTTCTTTATAGTCAATCCCATAGGAGTGAGCGAATTCCTTTGCCACAAGCATTGATTTGTACCTAGCAATTGAACCAACAAAATTTCTCTTCACTTTCCAGAGCCTCTTATTGCCAATTACCTTATTCCCTTGTTGTCTTGGAAGTAGAATCCATTTGTTGGTGTCGTCAAGGGCTTTGTACTCTTCTTCCATAGATTCTTGCTAGTCTTTTATGTCTTTGCCCTCTTCATAGGTAGAAGGTTCATGATCTTTCATAACCATAGTCACGAAAGCATAATCCTAGCAATAAAACTATCACAGAGAAGCCTTGAGATTATATGTTTTACTCTTTTGGACCTCCTTTCTTCTCCTTTTGTTGGAATGAAACTTCTTTGCCTTAGTGCCTTGATCTCAACTTTTGATGTAGCTCCCCATTCTAACATAGGTTCTTCAAAGTCTTCAACTTCATGTTCATCTTCATCAAGCTTTAACCATCTTGCCTTTCCTTTATTTACTAGTTGATGGATTGAATCCATGCTTGAACTTCTTTGTATGCTTGGACCAGTGATCTCCACGTTATCTTGAAATCTATCTTCATATCTCCTCTCTATCTCTTCAATATCTTCATTTGGCAATGGAGCTTTGGAAGGATATTGTGGTTCAAGTTCATCAAGCACTACATCTCTAGATACCTTAAACTCCTTTCTATTAGGTTTATAGCACCTATAGCCTTTTTGCTCCATAGCATGACCAATAAACATACATCTTTCAGCCCTTGCATCCATCTTACCTCTCAACTCTTGTGGCACATGTGTGTAGCATATACACCCAAATATTCTAATGTGTGAAAGGTTTAGTTTCCTTCCACTCCATGCCTTCTTGGGTTTCATGTCATGTACCCCTGATGTGGGACACCTACGCATCAAGTAGACAATATCAGATACAACATTTTCTGAATATGTTAAAGGCATATTCATTCCATTTAACATACTCCTACCAATTTTAGCAATAAACATATTCTTCCTCTATGCCATCCCATTTTGGTCGGAAGTATACCTCCAAGTGATTTGCCTCTTTATACCTTGGTCTTGCAAGAAATCACAAAGAGCATGGGAGACGTATTCTCCCCGTCCATCTAACCTAAGGGTTTTTATGTAGCATCCTTTCTCCTTCTAAAGCGTTGCCTTGAAACTTTTGAACACATCAAATATATGTGATTCTTTCTTTATGAAATACAAGCATACGTTTCTTGAGTATTCATCAATGAAGGTTACAAAGTACCCTTTACCTGCAACAGAAGGTTCTTTGATAGGTCCCCTGGCATATGTGTGCTCAAGGTCTAACACACCATGTGTTACATATCCAGTCTTCTTGAAGGGCTTCCTAGTCAACTTTCCTAGTTAACAAGCTTCACACATCTCATGCAACATTTGTAATGAAAAATGTGGAAGACCTTTTACCTTTTGCCTCTTCTACATATCTTTCAAGCTTTGAATGTTGATGTGACCACACCTTTTGTGCCACAAATCTAAGTCGCCAATCTTCTTGTCTTCATAGGTGATAAACATTGCTTTGTTGCTTTGTCCTTTGCCAATGTCAAGAATGAACATCCTTCCTTTCTTCTCTCCTTTTCCTATCAGCTCATAACCATTCCTTGGGTCTTCAATAAAGCACTCTTTGTGTGAAGTTTACTTGTTATGTCCTTTCAAACTTCTGTTCAATAGATTTGTAATAGTAGGAACATATGATACCTCAAATAGTCCTCCTTCTTTCTAGTTGTCTTCAAGCTTCACATCTCCTATTTTTTGTATCACTACAACATATGAGGGGTATACCGATGCTGCATATACCGACGGTCATCGTCGGCGTTGGTATAGCCCTCGAAAAATCTCACTAAGAGATACCGACGGTCAAGTAACCGTCGGTATGACTGTTTTAAACGGATCATCCGTGTGGCCCGCAGCCGCCGGTATAAGCGTCGGTATAGGCATCGGTATAGGCATCGGTATGAGCATCAGTATAAGCATCCATAATTTATTGGCAACTACCGACGCGTATACCGACGTCCATACCGGCGGTGAGTTTTAAAAAATACGGCGAACCCGAGAGCAAAACTTCACATTTCTGCACGTGTTTGAGTACTCTCGGTCTACTGTCGAACTTGCACGCGGAAACCTGCATTGTCTTGTGCACACACACACACACACGGATCTCTCTCTCTACACACACACACATTCTCTCTCGGCTTAGATCTCACATCTTGGTAAGTGCTGCGCGTACTGTTAGCATTTGTGTTTCTCTATGCTTTAGGGTTTCTAATTTCTCTTTTCCTTGATTTTGCAGAAGTTCTTTGGCATCGATTGTTTGGAATTGGATGAGAGAGGACCTATATTACGCTTTGACGACAACAATTCAAAGAGGTACATACTTGTAAGTGATTCTTTTATTCGCTATTGATAGAGAGAGAAGGAGAGAGAGAGACAAGAGAAAGGAAGATACACATTAATTTACACATGCATACATACACACATACATGTACACACATGCATGCTTACATACACACACCTATACACACATGCATGCTTACATGCACACACACACATACACATATGCATGCATACACACACATAAATTTACACAAATGCATACATACACACACATGCATACACACATACATACACACACATATATACATATATGCATACATACACATACACACACACATATACACACATACATACACACACACATATATACACACATATACACACATGCATGCATACATACACGCACATATACCTGCATGCATGCATACACACATATATACACACATGCATACATACACACATATACACACATGCATGTATACATACACACACATGTATACACATGCATACACATACACAGACATACACATACATGCATGCATACATACACACATGCACACACAGATGCACACACATTCATGCCTACATACACACACATACACATACACACACATGTACACACATGTATACATACACACACACATGTACACATGCATACATACACACACATATATACACACATGCATACATACACACATATAATCCTATTTTTATTTGGAAGTTTTTTTTTACATCAAAATATAAAAATAGGATTAGGGTTTTAGGGTTAAATATTTAAGATTAGGGTTTTAGGGTTTTAACACCTACATAACATATATGCACACATACACATGCACATATAATACATATATACATGTCTATACACATGTGTACAGAAATATACATATTTTAGGTCTAGATATTTAAGATTAGGGTTTTAGGGTTTTGCATTTTAGATTTAAGTCTAAGTCCTTCTGATTAGGGTTTTAGAATTTTAATACGTAGATAACATATATACACAAACACACATATACATATAATACATACATACATGTAGGTACACATGCATACAAGAATATACATATTTTAGATTTAAATCTTTAAGATTAGGGTTTTAGGGTTATAACACCTACATAACATATATGACACATACATATACACATGTAATACATATATACATGTATATACACATGTATACAGAAATATACATATTTTAGGTCTAGATATTTAAGATTAGGGTTTTAGGGTTTAGTATTTTAGATTTAAGTCTAAGTCCTTTTTATTAGGGATTTAGGACTTTAATATGTAGATAACATATATACACAAACACACATATACATATAATACATACATACATGTAGATACACATGCATAGAAAAATATACATATTTTAGATTTAAATCTTTAAGATTAGGGTTTTAGGGTTATAACACCCACATAACATATATGCACACATACACATACACATGTAATACATATATACATGTATATACACATGTATACAGAAATATACATATTTTAGGTCTAGATATTTAAGATTAGGGTTTAGGGTTTAGTATTTCAGATTTAAGTCTAAGTCTTTCTGATTAGGGTTTTAGGATTTTAATACGTGGATAACATATATACACAAGCACACATATACATATAATACATACATACATGTAGATACACATGCATACAAAAATATACATATTTTAGATTTAAATCTTTAAATTTAGGGTTTTAGGGTTATAACACCTACATAACATATATGCACACATACACATGCACATATAATACATATATACATGTATATACACATGTATACAGAAATATACATATTTTAGGTCTAGATATTTAAGATTAGGGTTTTAAGGTTTAGTATTTCAAATTTAAGTCTAAGTCTTTCTGATAAGGGTTTTAGGATTTTAATACGTAGATAAGATATATACACTAACACACATATACATATAATACATACATACATGTAGATACACATGCATACAAAAATATACATATTTTAGATTTAAATATTTAAGATTAGGGTTTTAGGGTTATAACACCTACATAACATATATGCACACATACACATGCACATGTAATACATATATACATGTATATACACATGTATACAGAAATATACATATTTTAGGTCTACATATTGAAGATTAGGGTTTTAGGGTTTAGTACTTCAGATTTAAGTCTAAGTCTTTCTGATTAGGGTTTTAGGATTTTAATACGTAGATTACATATATACACAAACACACATATACATATAATACATACATACATATAGATACACATGCATGCAAGAATATACATATTTTAGATTTAAATCTTTAAGATTAGGGTTTTAGGGTTATAACACCTACATAAGATACATGCACACATACACATGCACATGTAATACATATATACATGTATATACACATGTATAAAGAAATATACATATTTTAGGTCTACATATTTAAGATTAGGGTTTTAGGATTTAGTATTTTAGATCTATAATTTTAAGATTAGGGTTTTAATTAAATATATATAATTAAATATATAAAAATAGAATTAGGTAAGGAAAAAAAATCTGAATATATAAATAAAGATATATATAAAATAAGATAATTATATACATAAAGAAATATAAAAAGAACTTGTGTTTTAAATAATTTAATTAAATACTTATAATTAAATATATAAAATTAAATATATAAAAATAGGATTATGTAAGGAAAAAAAGTATGAATATATAAATAAATAAATAAATATATATATATATATATATATATATATATATATATATATATATATATATATATATATATATATATATATATATATATATATATATATATATATATATATATATATATATATATGTATATATATAGATAATTATATACATAAATAAATATAAAGAGAACTAGTGTTTTAAATAATTTAATTAAATATATATAATTAAATATATAGAATTAAATATATAAAATAGGATTACGTAAGGAAAAAAATCTGAATATATAAATAAATATATATATAAAATAAGATAATTATATACATAAATAAATATTAAAAAAAGTAGTGTTTTAAATAATTTAATTAAATATTTATAATTAAATATATAAAATTAAATATATAAAAATAGGATTATGTAAGAAACAAAATCTGAATATATATTTATTATATATATATATAATAAGATAATTATATATATAATTAGATATAAAAAGAACTAGTGTTTTAATTTATTTAATTAAATATATATAATTAAATATAATTAAGTAGAGAAAAAATATGAATATATAAATAAATATATATATAAGGTAGTATAATTATATAGATAATAAAATATGATAAGAACTAGTATTTTAAATAAATAGATGAAATATATATGATTAAATATATAAAAATACGTTTAAATTTAATCATTTTAAATAGAGTGAATATATATACAATACACAAACACACATACTTATATACCTATCTATATTCACATATATATACACATGCATACATATATATACATGTTTTAGTTCTAGGTCATTTGGATTAGGGTTTTAGGGTTTTAACATGTACATAACATATATACACACATACACATACACATATAATACATATATACATGTATATACACATGTGTATAGAAATATACATAATTTAGGTCTAGATCTTTAAAATTAGGGTTTTAGGATTTAGGCATACATATAACTTAATTAAGAGCAAAAAAATTGAATAAATAAATAAATTTATATATAAAATAGGATCAATCAAGAAAAAATCCGAATATATAGATAAAATAGGATAGCTATATAGATTAGGGTTTTAAGACTAGGGTTTTAAGTTTTTTTAGGTATTTAAGTATTTAGGTCTTTAAGAGTTAGAGTTTTAGGTTTAATAAAAAAACAAATGTTCCAAAATGTTCTAAAATGTCCATATTGTAGCACATGGCTTCTTTGGATCCTGAAGAGAGAATGGCATGTCCTTGCACAGAGTGCAAGTATCAAATTTATCAGAAACGACGGATTTGTACTGCACATGTTAGATAGTATGAATCCTTTGATAGGAATCGACTGGAAAACCTACGGTATAATTCGCATGGTCCCTCAGGTGAGCAGATGGACCCAAACGACATTGCACCGGTAACCTCTCGTGGACAAAAGAGAGCAAAAAAGGACTTAGATGTAGAAGCAAGCACTAATAATATTACACAAAATGAACATATGGAAGAGATGCTTGAAGCATTTTATGAGATGGACGAAGATCATGATGGTGAAGAAGGTGTCGAGAGTTTCATGGACACAACAAAAATTCCACGATCAGAAGTTGATGAAGAATATGAAAACATGCGAAGATTAGCTCGTTTACCACTTTACAATGGAGCAAAGATATCTGTACTATGTGCTTCACTTGCGATGCTGATTCTGGAATCCATTTATGGATGGTCAGATAGTAGTATCACTGAATTTTTCAGGTAAGTGGAGAACAAATTGGCTTTCATTGTTGTATCATAGTAACTGCATTTACTAATATCATTTTAATTGCTTATTGCAGGCTTCTTAAAGATCAAATTTTTCTAGAGGGCAATGACATGCCTCCAACACGTGGAGATGCGAAAAAACTTTTACAGTCCATTGGAATGGATTATACTAAAATTCATGCTTGTCCGAATGATTGCATTCTCTTTCGGAATAAGTATGAGAATCTCCATGTATGTCCAAAGTGTGGAGCAAATAGATTTAGAGAAGACGTTATAGGCGAAGCAATCCCCGCAAAGGTTCTTCGCCACTTTCCTATTATTCCACGAATTAAGAACATGTTTAGATGCAAATCTATAGCTGAGTTAATGTCATGGCATACAAAGAGCAGGTCTACATATAATGTAATGCGAGTGCCAGCTGACTCTGATGCTTGGAAGCACATAGATAGTAAGTGGCTAGAGTTTTCTAGTAAGGCTCGATCCATACGTCTAGGCCTAGCTATGGATGGAGTGAATCCATTTGGATTATGCAGTTCTTCATGGAGCACATGGCCTGTATGTTTGGTCAATTATAATATCCCACCATGGTTGGCCACAAAGAAAGGTCACTTATTATTAGCTCTTATTGTACCAGGTAAGTATAAGGTAAAAAACATGGATGTATATCTTGCACTACTTGTGGAAGAACTGCGCATTTTATGGGATGGGGTCACTGTGCGTGACATGTCTCAAACTATAAGAAGACGAGACGTGCGAGTGCAAGGCATACTTATGTGGAAAATGCATGATTGGCCTGGTTATGGTGAATGTTCAAGTTTATCGATTTCGGGTTACCATGCTTGTCCTTTATGTGGACCACGACTCGAAGGACGCTATTCCAAAGCACTAGGTAAAACTGTCTATGAAGGACATCATAGTTATTTGCCTGATGGGCATGTTTTACGTGAAGGACAAATTGGTTGACAAGCGCAACACCAAATGAAAGCTAGCGATTCGAAACAACTGTGGGATTCAGAAAATCCAGTTGCTGGCATGAAACGGTTGTCCATTTTTCATGAACTCCCTTATTGGAGTGAATTGGTGATCAATCATTTGGTAGACCTGATGCATATTTTCAAGAATGTGGTAGAGATGCTTTGGAAAACTTTGAACGGAAAGAAAGAAAGCAAAGCACAAAGGGACGACCTAGAAGAGCAAGGTCATATGCGAGAGTTGTGACCAATCACTAAGCCCAACGGAATAGTATCATTACCAAGAGCTCCTTGGGTGCTTCGCAGGATGGAAGAGCAACAAGTGAAGAAAACAATTTCAGAGTTTCGTACACCTAGTGGATGCATGAGATGTCTAAAGACAGCTTTCACACAAAACGACGATCTTGCAGGACTCAAGTCTCATGATTGGTAGAAGTTTTTACAGTTTTTGCTCCCTGTAGTCCTAAAAGATTGTCTTTCAGAGGATGTACAAAAAATCATTTATAAAATTAGTTCTTTAGTATGGTGGATATCTTCTAAAGAGATAAATAGAGATAGCATAGAGAGTGCGAAACTCAATGCTATCGAGGTTGTTTGTATGGTAGAGAAATACTTTCCCACAAGTATTCTCACTATTCAACTTCATTTACTAGTTCATGTAGTAGATGAAGTTGCAATAGCATGAACTGTCCATAGTCGATGGATGTTCTTCTTAGAGTGCTTTATGAAGACATTAAAAGGGTTTGTTCGACAGAGAGCATGTCCAGAGGGTAGCATGGCAGAGGGATGGCTGGTACAAGAATCTCTTGTATTCATAACTGAGTTTCTACGTATATCGGATCCCAAAATGCCTCGCTTATGGAGCCATGATGAACATGTTCATCTCATAGGCGATGAACCACAAGGTAAAGGATTGCAAAGAAAAATGGATGCAGCTTTCAGAGAGAAGGCAATGAAGTTTTGCATAGTAAACTCTGAGCCTATGCAAAAGTGGCTAGAAAGGTATGAACTTGCCAATGAAACTAACGTAAAGGAAAGAGCTTAGTTTCAAAGAAATCGTTCCACTCGAATTTTGCCTCTTCCAGAAAATCTTCGACCTCTCCCACCTTTTCCAACGAGCAGATGGCTAGATGCAGCGGTTTCACAAGCAAAGGAAGCGGGTGAAGATATCTAAGAAGAAGAAGAACTCGCAAAAGGATGTGATTGGGAGTATATTAAATACGGTGCACTATGGTCTCATGGACGACACTTTCGAATCGCATGAATCGATCAAAACCGGTGTACTTTTGATAGTGGAGTGATGGTGAATTTTTTGCAAAAAAGTAGAGCGAGTGCAAGAGATGATAATGCTCTAGAAGGAGAGTTAGATTATTGTGGTGTGATTCAAGACATCTTGAAACTATCTTTCAGAAAGTTTGATTACTTTGTTTTTGATGTGAATGGTTCAAAGTAGTCACCTCTAGAAGAAACGCAACAGTGAGACGAGATCAGAGCGGTTTGCTTCAAACTCCACAAGATTATGGACAGATGAAAGGGATACATTTGTACTTCCCGAACACTCTGAGCAAGTTGCTTTTATACCAGATTCAAAAGACCCAGAGTGGCTATTTGTTTTACAAGTCGCTCCGCATAGTAGAATTTTTGAAAACATAGATGTAGAAGAAAGTCCATCTCTAGTGGACTCACTGATTCATTCGATAGTTGAGGAGGAAGAGATCATTGTTCGAGAAGAGGAGGTCATTGTTCGAGAAGACGAACCAATAGACGATGATCAAGAGGAAACCAGCATAGCAAGCGATTTAGAAGCCATCAATTTAGAGATAAATATTCTCGCTGCATCGGATCTCAAAGAGGATGCTAGAATAGAGGACTTTTGAATAAAAGACTTGTACGTACTAAATTTTGGTTGTTTTTTTTTATTCCCTATATTATTTTTCTTATCGCATGCTAATTATTTGAGTTCTTTTATTATAGAGCACGATGGGAGACAGTCCTCCAGTCACTCCACAATCCATGACAGAGGAGCAATTTTAATATATGACAGTGGTTTGCCACACTCTTGTACATGATTTATTATTGAAATATATAACTTCTTTTGTACATGGTTCATTGTGCATTCTGATTATCTCTTTTGTGTACAATAATACTCTGTTTCATGAAATCATATTTCGGTTGTCATTAGAGTACACATCACATGTACTCAGTTTCTTTTGGGCAGAGTGTATTGTCTTTTGTTCAGCAACATCATGGTAATGTTGCTGTAGCAAAAGACAAAACACTCTGCCCAAAAAAAAATTTGCAGGTATGGTCGTGGGTATACGCAACGGTACTCTCAGTAGTGTCATCGGAATAACCGTTGGTACACCCAGGAGGCGATGCAGCAGAAGCCGATTACCGACGCATATACCGACGTTTATACCGATGCATATACCGACGATTATACCGATGTATATACCGATGCATATACCGACGCCTATACCGACTCTTTGGTAGCGACACGCAAACCGACCTTTACACCGGCATCGCGGCAAATAAATGCGTGTTCATTTTCCTCGGTAAAAACCTCGGTATACCATCGATCTGTTGTAGTGTATCTCATGATGTATCTTGCCTCCTATCTCCACAAAGCCCCTTTGCTTTGGTGCTGGAAGATTGATAAAGTACTCCTCTTTACCTGAGAAATGGTTACTAAAACCACTATCTATATACCACAAATAATTATGGGATGACCTTCACAACTATGCTTCAAAGCTAAAAAATGCTAATTATTTTAGTTGGTTGAGGATTTATCATATTTACCTTGCCCTTTGTAATTGTTCCCACCCTGCTTTTGCCAACAATATTTGGCAAAGTGTCCATGCATCCCACAATTGAAGGATGCATTTGAGTTGGAGTAGCCTCTACCATCATATCTTCCTCCTCTACCACTTCCTCTTGATGATTGACTCTTATCTAGGTTTCATTGATTCCCTTGATAGGTTTGGCTACCTTGTAGTACTTGCTTCCACCTCTTCCTCTTGAACCATCACTATTGCCTTTGCCTCTTCCTCATTTTCCTACATATGAGAGTAGGTCTTGATTGCCCTTTGACTTTTTGCCTCCATGGTTGAGATCCTCTAATACCATAAAAAGAGCAAGTTGCTCATAATCTGGTATTGAATCCCTTACATACTGAGAGTTTGTGAATGCCTTCCATTTCTCATCTTCTCTAAGTCCATTAATTGTGCGTCGAACTAGGTAACCATCATCCAGGACACATCCTATTGAGCAAAGTGCATGGGGAATCTCTTTTACTTTGAGTATGGCGTCCTTAACACTCTAATTTTATGAATTTCTAAAGTTGTTGAGCTCCTTCTTGAGGTGATTTTTTCTACCCCTTCTAGAGGTAGATTACAACCTTTCTAAAAACTCTTAAACCTTCTTGGATGTATCTAGGTCTTGGATATGACCTATTATGGAGTTTCTTATGAGATAGAATGAATGTAACTCTCCTATTCCCTTCTTCCCACTCTCTAATGGCTCTCCTTTAATTCTAAGTAGGTGCATATGGATCTATGTATGGTTTCACCTCAATACCACTAGCCAACCACAAAGACCCTTTCCCATGAGGAAGTTTGAGATTCTAAACTTCGAAGGTTGGTAATTGCTCTTTTCAAGCTTCTCAATCTAAGTATTATAGTCTCCCATTACGTATGAGAATATGAAGTGCCTCCTAATCGTGCTTGGATTGTGATAGATGTGAGAAAGAATGATATGTTACCTTCCCACAAGGTCCTCCACTTGTCGTGAACCTTTGATGATGATAGAAGCTCCCCCTCGCTTCAAATGTTTCTTCAAATCTTCCTAGTCGTTGCTTCAACCCTTCAATCTCAAGCAAGTTCAAGGCCTCATCTTAGTGTCCTCAATGCTCAATCTAGATCTATGATACGGCATATGGAGTATATCCACTCCTAGCTATAGCAAAAGAATGATAGGCCCTTCCTAGGACCAAATAGTTCACTACCATAGTCCACAAAAATTGAATTGCTATGTGGAACTCAACATTCCACCTATGAAAATTTTCACACTACACATAAACTTTTTAAGATCTGGAACAAGCCATAGATAAGTCAATTTAGTGAATATGACTTGTCTCAGCCTCCTTGCACAAGATAGATCAAAATATATGCAAACAAATAGCTTATACCTATGTGTATCTCTTCACACACATATGTTGGGGAATATGCAGAGATAGACTAAAGAGTTTTAAAGCTAGAAATATACAAGAATAAAAAACACATGAGAATAATATTACCATAAAAAAAAGCTTACAACAAGAGCTTCAAGATCATCTATCTTGTCCTTTTACATAATCAGATATGGTTGATTGAAAATCTCAGCCGATATGAAAACATCATCTAACAAGGGGGCTAGCTTAGCTAGGGGGTAGCTTAGAACTAGATTACAAACACCCAATGAGAACCAAAAAGTAAAAATGCAATGAACATGATGGCCACAACTTCCTTCCAAGCTATTCCTTATATAATTATCTTAAAGTTGGTGTAGAATCTGAATTGAAATCACACCTTCAAGATCCCCCACTTTTCTCAATCAAGGTACATGTAATCTTAAGCTAAGAAACTTGAGGAAAATTGCTTGTATAATTTACCAAGAAATTAAGTGATGTTGCATTTGAGTTAAGTCTTGTTTCACACACATTTGATATTGTACATTTCTAACAGTATACACCTCAACAATATGGAGTTGTTGAAAGAAGGAATAGGTGTCTCACTAAGATGGCAAGGTGTATGATCAAAAGTCGGGCTCTACCACAGGGTTCTTGGCTTGTGGTTGTTATGTGCACATCATAAGTACTTAACATGTGTCCCACCAAAGCACTACAATCCATCACTACATATGAGGCTTGGCATGGTTGCAAGCCATTTATTTCTCATGTGTGTGTTTCTAGTTGTCTGTCATATGCATAAGTGCCTAAAGAACAATGCAAAAAATTGGATGGTAGAGTATTAAAATGTATTTTTGTTGGGTACAATAAGGATACATCAAATAGATCCAACGATGTGTATGACACTTTGCTACCCCTTTTTATGCATGGAAAATCAAGTGTTGGTCCAAATGAGGCAACTTCTCAACCCTTAGAGGTTGTACATGATGATGTAGATGATTCCATTTTTTATGCTCGTTTACATGATGCACTTGTTGATGAGAGGGCTCATATAGAGGAGGCAAAAACTATCCCTAAACGGTTGGTCCAAACTTTATAAGATAGAAAATTAGTTGCACCTCTCTTATATTGTATGCCTTCAAGATCACATATGATGCTTTTACATCAATTTGCTATGGAGTGGCCGCCTCTACTCTTTGTGATGAGAATGCGCTCTTTTCTTTTGATTAAGCATAAAATTCACAAAATAGGATGGCTGCTATACAATCAGAATAAGATACTATTGGGAAGAATGGTAGTTGGTTTTTATGTGATTTTCCTCTAGGAAAGAAGGCCATTCAAATTGAATGGGTATAAAAGCTTAAGCATAAGCCTTATGGAATAGTAATTCACAAATATAAGGCTAGGCTTGTTGCAAAAGAATATTGATCAAGAGAGAGGTAATGATTTCGTGGAGATCTTTGCTCCCACATGCCAAATGACCATCATTGGTAGCATTTGTGCACTTGCATCGCATCATAGTTGGAATGTACATCAGTTGGACATTAAATCTTTAGTTTTAAATGGTGATTTACATGCAAAAGTGTATGTATATCAGCCCTATGATTTCATGTGGAAGGGGCATGAAAACAAAGTGTATAGGTTGAAAAAGGCAATATATAGTCTAAAGCGAGCACCAACGTCTTGGAATGGAAAGATACATCTCTACCTAATTGCACATGTTTTTGAGAACACTCAAACTCATAGCACCTTATATGTGAAGCATGAAGATAATGTGCTTCTAATCATTGTTGTAAATGTTGATGACATGCCACTTATTGCTCCTAATGAGATCCATATTTTATTGATTTTAAGGCTGAATTGCATGGCTCTTTATAGATATCAAATTTGGGACATTTGCGTCATTATTTGGGCACTGAGTTTATGCCCATTGATGGTGTAATAGTTGTGTCAAACAAAATAAATTGAGACATTATTGCAACATTTTGGCCGTGAACATTGCAACTTCATTTTCTTAAAATTGTAGTACTTTCTTGTCCTATCGTATGATTTGTCATACTTTTCATATATTGTACAGGAGGTACTGGGGTATCCACTTTTAATAAGAGCAAAAAATGTGCACTTCCAGTACTTCGCCTACTCAAGGGAGGTCCTCCTTAGGGAAGTGTACCTTTTAACATTTCTGTGAGCAGGTAGATCACAATAATTGCATAGTAAACGTGGACACTCAGAGAGAAGATCAATGACAATGGCAATAGTGAAGGACAAAGCCACTCCTTAGTTCACATAGATGATTACGATATAGGCAAAAGAAATGCTCTAAAAAATGATGCTCTCGGCTAACATGCCACTCCAGAACTTAAACAACATCAATACAAGAGATTCTTCCTGTCCGTATAATGAACACAACTAGATGGAGTCTAGCCCTGATCAATACAAAGTATGAAGACTTGCTCTAAGGGAAAGAGCATGACAAAACCAAGCCAATCTCTTCACAATATAGTGCTATTAGCCCTCCACTAGGAAGCCCACGCTTTGTATCCTCACCACAGAGTGACTTCCTACAGTAGGCTTATAGCCAAAGAGTGCAAGAGAGGACCCTTGTACATATGTGTATATATGTCCTCAATGAGTACAAGTCCATTTCTTTTATAGGCTCCACTAGGCCAAGAGGGCCTTGCTGATTCCTCACGTCCACTGAATATGTGCCGATTGATTGCTCCAAAATTGGAGGGGTAGATCAAATATGCCACTAGATTTGAATTGGATCCTAAAAAATAGGCAGTCGCCATGAATGGTTGGTGGCAATAGTCATTTCTCCACTTTCACTTTTAGCACTTACACTTTTACTATCACTTTTGCCTAAAATTTGAGACCCTCAGTTTGTGCCGCCCGTGATATCGGACTGACCCTCAGAAGCACATCCTTCACATAATTCACATAATTCTTGTAGTACCTTTTGACCCTTACATATTGAGTGGTGGAGATTATGGGTGGAGGTTGTGCGGTTGTGGGAGGTTATGGGTGGCGTGGTGGGAGGTTGTGGGAGGTTTGGGTGGAGTGGTGGAAGGTTGTGGGGGTTGCGGGAGGTTGTGGGTGGAATGGTGGAGGTTTGTGGGTGGTGCGGGAGGTGTGGGTGGAGTGGTGGGAGGTTGTGGGGGTTGCGGGAGGTTGTGGGTGGAGTGGTGGGGGTTTGTGGGTAGTGCCAGAGGTGTGGGTGGAGTGGTGGGAGGTTGTGGGGGGTGTGGGAGGTGTGGGTGGAGTGGTGGGAGGTTGTGGGGGGTGTGGGAGGTGTCGGTGGAGTGGTGGGAGGTTGTGGGTGGTGCAGGAGGTGTGGGTGGAGTGATGGGAGGTTGTGGGGGTGTGCGAGGTTGTGGGTAGACTGGTGAGAGGTTGTGGGAGGTGTGGGAGATTGTGGGTGGAGTGGTGGGAGGTTGTGGGGGGTGTGGGAGGTGTGGGTGGAGTGGTGGGAGGTTGTGGGGGGTGTGGGTGGAGTGGCGGGGGTTTGTGGGTGGTGCAGGAGCTGTGGGTGGAGTGGTGGGAGGTTGTGGGGGGTGTCCATGGAGTGGTGGGAGGTTGTGCGGGGTGTGGGTGGAGTGGTGGGAGGTTCTGGGGGGTGTGGGAGGTTGTGGGTGGAGTGGTAGGAGGTGTGTGGGGGCTGTGGGTGGAGTGGTGGGAGGTTGTGTGGGGTGTGGGAGGTTGTGGGTGGAGTTGTGGGAGATTGTGGGGGGGGTGTGCGAGGTTGTGGGTGGATTTGTGGGATATTGTGGGGGGGGGTGTGGGTGGAGTGGTGGGAGGTTGCGGGTGGTGCGGGAGGTGTGGGTGGAGTGGTGGGAGGTTGTGGGGGATGTGGGAGGTTGTGGGTGGAGTTGTGGGAGATTGTGGGGGGGGGGGGGTGTGGGAGGTGTGTGTGGAGTGGTGGGAGGTTTTTGGGGGTGTGGGAGGTTGTGGGTGGAGTTGTGGGAGGTTGTGAGAGGTGTGGGTGGAATGGTGGGAGGTTGTGGGTGGTGCGGGAGGTGTGGGTAGAGTGGTGGGAGGTTGTGGGGGGTGTGGGAGGTGTGGGTGGAGTTTGAGGGGGAGGGGTTGGAGTGGAGTGTGGGTGGAGTTTGAGGGGGGTTCCTCATTAAAGATCAATAATTGGAATGATCTATTCCCATCATAATTGAATTGCAAAAGATTACGCAGGCCTATCGCCAAGGTGCTAAACTCGTTGAATTCGTCAATGTAGCACGCGTGTGGCCCAGAACATCTAAGGGCATCACAGACCTCTTATCACCTCAACTTCCATGGCCTAACTCCTTGAATTCATCCATGTAACGCACTGCGAATGGAGTGAGGGAGGCATGGGGAGTGGTCGGCAGGCGACTACGGTTGGGGGGAAAGAGGGAGGGATGGGAAATTGAGGGAGGCTGCAGCGAGAGGTAGCAACTAGGGGAAGATGGAGGCGTGGGAGGGGGGTAGCGGAAGGCGGTGTGTGGGAGAGAGAAGGAGGCATGGGGGTGGGTGGGCTGTGCGAGGCGTCGGAGGAAGGAGGGAATGGCCGGCAGGAGTAGGAGTGAATGGCGGGGGGGCTACGCACTAGTGTGTGGGGGGGTGGCAGTGGGAGGGGAGAGGAGGGGATGGTGGGGGATACGGGGGGGGGGAGAGAGAGAGAGAGAGAGAGAGAGAGAGAGAGAGAGAGAGAGAGAGAGAGATAATTTGTACTGTACTACATATATTGACATTAATTTAAATATTTTATAAGTATCTCCATTCACGTGAAGCTTTCTTAAATGAGAAAATGATGAAATTTTATGTTTTATATCCTTTCTAAAAAATAGATTGTTTTTCTAATTTTGTATTGCTCATAATATGACCTAATGTATGGTACTTTTCTATCTCCTATGATCCAAATAATATATAAGTAACCAAGATATCTTACATGTATTCATACCTATTTCTCTGAATTTCTCGCATGCTTGGAAACGCCACTATTTGCTTATTTTTCATTCTAGAACACTTCAATGGATAAAGGATATAAACGATTGTAAATCTTCTATAATTCAATGCTCTTCAAACATATCCATTTTTTTAATCGCATAAATCTACTTGAAATTCATTTGTTCACAACAGAGTGTACAAGATCGTACGAGAAAATGGATAGTCTATAGATATGTGAATGGGCATGTACCCTGCTACGTGACAATGCTTATATAGCCGTGGTGCTGTAGACATAAGAATCCCTATGGCATTCTTTTCCCACGTATCTTTCCTACTTAAAGCGTGGTGGATGTAGCTAGATCTATCCAGCAAAACAGTGATGGGCTTAAGGTTTAATTCTCATCTGAAAGTAACATTTCATTCTCAATAGGTACATGTCATCTCCACATTTTCTGTCTCTATATGTTTCACCTTGAGAGGATACGTGAGAAGGCAAGAGAGTGGAAAACCATCTCGGAAAGTCTCATCTATCTCCCTTATCCACGTTATCATGATCATCCAATTTACCTCACTCCATGCGATCTATCTCGAGTGGACTTATAATGTGAGAAATAGATGTGAACCTCTATGGAGATAATAAATGATATGATAAATAACGAATCCCCAGGGTCAAGAGTGTTAAAAAGACAGCCCGAAAATAATATATTCTTCCTCATGAACACTCTCGGCATTCCTAAACCTCAATGTACTTACAAATAACCTCAATGTACTGACACATAATAGTTTGAACATTCCTTGGTTTTTATCTTTAAAATTTGGACTCAATTTTAATGGAAGAGCTACTATTGACATAATAGTGAAAAATTATATTTTTTCTTTTTCCCTCAATTTTCCATATAAATGCATAACTATTGCTTTGTCATATTTAAATAATCCTCACTCACTTGAGATATTTCATCATTACACTACAACAAATTGGCCGTATACTGAGGCTTTTACTCAGGGAATTGAATGTGCACATTTTTACCCCCACCTCCGTGTAGGTGTCGGTATGCCCGTTGGAATTAAAGCACCGGTATAGGCATCCAAATCAACGGTTATACTGACGCCTCTACTGGGCACCGTCGTGTATACTGGCGCCTAGTGTGTGTACCAATGCTTATTCCGATTGCATTACTGGGACTACCGTGATTTATACTGACGACCATATCTGCAAAAAAGTGTTTTAGGCAGAGTGTGGTGTCTTTTGTGATAGCAACATTACCATGATGTTGCTTAACAAAAGACAATACACTCTATAAAAAAAAAAAAGTAGATGTGATGTGTACTCTAATGTCAACCAAAATATGATTTCATAAAACAGAATATTATTGGACACAAAAGACATAATCAGAATGAACCATGAACCATGAACCATGTAAAAAAGATTTATATATTTCATAAATGAAGCATGTACAAGAGTATGGAAAACTTCTATCATATATGAGGCTTTTAAAATGTGGCAAAGCATTGCATTGGAATATAAAAATCAAATACAAACTTCTAGTGTGCCACTGCCATACACATGCAAAGAATGTTCCATATCAAAAGTCATGCAACCATTCATGAAATGAGATAACTTCACATGATATTTACAAACAACAAGTAAAAACCAAGTTTATAAGATCATCACCTCATCGCAAATGCTCCCATGAAACGATTGCACCGTGTTCCTCCAAGTCCTCCAATAGTGCAGTCAATCCATGATAATATCCATAAGCTTCCTCCGTTCGTGTTGGAGGATGACCCATTGCCAGCTCCAACAGAAAATATACAAAACATTAGAGGAACATAATTGAGAAGCTTAACACAAACAAATTCAATAAATCAAATGGTACTTACAAGCTCATGACGCATCGTGTCATATCCACCGTTGCCCAAATGTGATGGTCCAATTGTATCTAAACGTTTGGCTGTGGCATCTCGCTGCTCACAATATTGGTCACGAGTCATTTGCTGCTCCTCCAGAATCATATCACACTCCTCAACATCTAAGCATACAGGCTTTGGTAAGCTTGCTCTGAGAGCATCACAAGCCTTAGATCGTCGATAGGACATAACTTCACATGTGGTGTGCAGAATCCACTCTAAACTGACAAGAGGCTGCCCATCGGCTGGTCGAAACTCCTGATAAATTATCTTTGTGATATAATTCTTCTGATATTTATCTTGTTCACTCCATTTCAACATGATAGAGTGTCCAGACTTTATAGAGAAAAGCTATCGTATACGTGCACGCATTGCTTTTCCGACCGCATCCATCACCGGAGCTCCATCTTAGATACCATACACCTTGGAGTCATCATGTTCATGAGCACCCCAAGGTATACGTGGTATTCCATGTGGTGTACCACGTGGCGTACCTACATCTGAGGTACTCGTCCTAGGAGTAGAAGTGGGCGACACAATGTCCATCGCACTGCCTCCACAACACCTACGTCCTCCAGACCTACCTATAGATCATCTCGTAGAACCTCCTACTCCAAAGCGTGACCTCGACCTACGAGACGGGCCACCACCTGTATCGCGCTGAGGTGTCGAAGGCACATTTCTACTACTAGAGCTAGTAGGGGATGGCTAAAAAGATGGTCGTAGTGGAGTCATAAAGCTAGGAGACATACCTCGGACACGAGTAGCACCACCCGCAAGAGTGACGCCGACAGGAGTGATACCGACAGAAGTGACACCTACGGGAGTGAAGTTGGTAGGAGTGCGACCGGTAGGAGTGAGGCCGCCAAGAGTGAGGCAGGGGGGAGTGCTATCACGAGCGATCCAATACTCTGATGCAGCAGCCATATACGCGGGAGGTACCTGAGAGATGAACTCCAAGAACTGCTCCTCTATCATGGAATGTGGAGTGACTGGAGGACTGTCTCCCATCGTGCTCTGTAACAAAAGAACTCAAATAATTAGCATATGTAGGTACTCCTAAACCTGCTTTGTACCAGCCCTCTCTTGCTTTAGACTTGATTAGAAGACTTCCTTAGCTTTCTAATGATACCAGGAATTGGCCTATGTCCTTTGGAAATGATGTGTGCAATGATTGAATCAAAACAGATAAGTTTGGAAGTCACAAACTCAAGAAAACCTTCTATTTTGGTCTTGACACCTGCTCAATGTTTTGCTCAGTGTGACGAGCACAATAGCAATTGATAAAATTCCTTCTAGGGGTATTCAATTAGCTTAGTAAGCTAACATTTTCAAGTGGAATGATGTAAAATAATGAACTATGCTAAGAGAAATTAATTTAGCAAGATTTGGTATACCCCAAACTTTTTAGGACCGTAGCAGAGATAGACCAGTGAGCACCTCGACGATGATTTCTCTGAATCTGCTGAATGGAATGTCTTCCATTTTTGCCAGGGTGTAGTAGACTTCAAGCTGAATCTAACAAGCTTTGAATCACTGAATTGGGAGTAGTATTGACCGAGATATGCCCTTGACACGTTGACTGACTTTTGAGTAGATTAATAGAGAACATAAAGATGAATGATGTAAATGTATCTATTGATTAACACTTGTGTACAATCCATTGGCATGTCTAGCATTGCCAAATGCTATAGAGAGGTGTAGACTAGGATGTAGTCCTTACACACACTCAAACTCAATAGAGTAAGCCTCGGGAATGAAGTGATCTACCCGCGATTTTTCCAAGTACATTTTTATAGGATATGTGCAAAAATTTGAATTCAAATTCAAATTTTGGCTTCCTATGATCAAGGTCCTAAAAGCTTGGAGATATTCTCTCAATCAAATAGGCTACTTTTTCCCCGACTCACTTTGGTACCAAGTCATTTTGTCTTTTACAAATGAGATAAAGTGGTAATTAACCACTAGCATATGTTCCTATGGTTCTTCATGTATGTAGAGTCTTCATGATAACTTCCAAGCCAAATGTGTAGGCTTGTGATTTACACCAACAGCTCCCCCTCAAGCCAAACATTTTGGCTTAAGTTTTCATGTTCAATCTTCAAGTATATCCTGCAATCCAATCATAGATTTGAACCTGCAAATTTTGGTCCCATCCAAAGCTTTAGTCAGCAAATCTGCACAATGCATGTTGGTTGACACATAAGTCAGCTGAATAACCTTGCTTAGCAACTTCCCTCTCACATAATGATAATGAACTTCTATGTGTTTTGTTCTGGCATGACATATAGGATTAGCTGCAAGATGAAGAGAACTTGTATTGTCTCCAAAGATAATTGGAGGCTTAGTATATAACCCCAATTCTGTGTACAAAAGCTTAATCCACATTCCTTCTTGAGTGGCATTAGCTAGCGCTCTATACTCTGCTTCTGTAGAAGACAATGCAACAGTTGGTTGCTTCTTTGCAGACCATGAAATTGGTTTGTCACCTGCAAAAGAAATGTATCCAGAAGTGCTTCTCCTATCATCCTTCACTACAACATATGAGGGGCATACCGATGCTGCATATACGGACGGTCATAGTCGGCGTCGGTATAGCCTTTGGAAAATCTCACTAAGAGATACCGTCGGTCAAATGACCGCCGGTATTACTGTTTTAAACGGATTGTCGGTGTGGCCTGCAGCCGCCGGTATAAGCGTCGGTATATGTGTCGGTATATGCGTCGGTATAAGCATCGGTATAGGCGTCGATAATTTACTGGGAACTACCGACGCGTATACCGACGTCCATACCGACGCCTATACCGGCGGCAAGTTTTAAACATACCGCGAACCCGAGAGCAAAACTTCACATTTTTGCGCGTGTTTGAGTACTGTTGCTTAACTGTCGAACTTGCGTGCGCAAACCTGCATTGTCTTGTGCACACACACACACACACACAGATCTCTCTCTCTACACACACACTTTCTCTCTCGGCTTAGATATCACATCATGGTAAGTGCTGCGCGTACTGTTAGCATTTGTGTTTCTCTATGCTTTAGGGTTTCTAATTTCCCTTTTCGTTGATTTTGCAGACGTTCTTTTGCGTCAATTGTTTGGAATTGGACGAGAAAGGACCTACATTACGCTTTGTCGACAATGATTCAAAGAGGGAACTACCGGTAAGTGATTCTTTTATTCGCTATTGATAGAGAGAGAAGAAGAGAGAGAGAGAGAGAGAGTGAGAGAGAGAGAAAGAGAGAGAGAAGAGAAAGGAAGATACACATTAATTTACATATGCATACATGCACACATACATGTACACACATGCATGCTTACATACACACACCTATACACACATGCATGTTTACATATACACACACATATACACACATGCATGCATACACACACACATAAATATACTCACATGCATACATACACACACATGCATACACACACATACACACACATATATACACATATGTATACATACAGATACACATACACACACACATATACACACATGCATGTTTACATACACACACACATATACACACATGCATGCATACACACACACATAAATTTACACACATGCATACATACACACACATGCATACACACATACATACACACACATATATACACATATGCATACATACACATACACACACACATATACACACATACATACATACACGCATCTATACACACATATACACACATATACACACATATACACACATGCATGCATACATACACACACATATACACACATGCATGTATACACACATATATACACACATGCATACATACACACATATACACACATGCATGTATACATACACACACATGTATACACATGCATACACATACACACACCTACACATACATGCATGCATACATACACACACGTACAGACACATGCACACACATGCATGCCTACATACACACACATACACATACACACACATGTATACACATGTATACATACATACACACACACATGTACACATGCATACATACACACACATATATACACACATGCATACATACACACATATAATCCTATTTTTATTTTGAAGTTTTATTTTTACATCAAATATATAAAAATAGGATTAGGGTTTTAGGGTTAAATCTCTAAGATTAGGGTTTTCGGGTTTTAACACCTACATACACATGCACATATAATACATATATACATGTATATATACATGTATACAAAAAACTACATCTTTTAGGTCTAGATATTTAAGATTAGGGTTTTAGGGTTTAGTATTTCAGATTTAAGTCTAAGTCTTTCTGATTAGGGTTTTAGGATTTTAATATACATATTTTATATTTAAATCTTTAAGATTAGGGTTTTAAGGTTATAACACCTACATAACATATATGCACACATACACAAGCACATATAATACATATATCCATGTATATACACATGTATACAGAAATATACATATTTTAGGTCTAGATATTTAAGATTAGGGTTTTAGGATTTAGTATTTCAGATTTTAAGTGTAAGTCTTTCTGATTAGGGTTTTAGGATTTTAATACATAGATAACATATATACACAAACACACATATACATATAATACATACATACCTGTAGATACACATGCATACAGAAATATACATATTTTAGATTTAAATCTTTAAGATTAGGGTTTTAGGGTTATAACACTTACATACATATATGCACACATACACATACACATGTAATACATATATACATGTATATACACATGTATACAGAAATATACATAATTTAGGTCTAGATATTTAAGATTAGGGTTTTAGGGTTTAGTATTTGAGATTTAAGTTTAAGTCTTTCTGATTAGGGTTTTAGGATTTTCATACGTAGATAACATATATACACAAGCACACATATACATATAATACATACATACATGTAGATACACATGCATACAAAAATATACATATTTTATATTTAAATCTTTAACATTAGGGTTTTAGGGTTATAACACCTACATAACATATATGCACACATACACATGCATATGTAATACATATATACATGTATATACACATGTATACAAAAATATACATATTTTAGGTTTAGATATTTAAGATTAGGGTTTTAGAGTTTAAATAAAAGAACTAGTGTTTTAAATAATTTAATTAAATATATATAACTAAATATATAGAATTAAATATATAAAAATAGGATTACGTAAGGAAAAAAATCTGAATATATAAAAAAAATATATATATATAATAAGATAATTATATACATAAATAAATATAAAAAAGAGTAGCATTTTAAATAATTTAATTAAATATATATAATTAAATATATAAAATTAAATATATAAAAATAGGTTCATGTAAGGAAAAAAAATCTGAATATATAAATAAATATATATATAAAATAAGATAATTATATACATAAATAGATATAAAAAGAATTAGTGTTTTAAATAATCTAATTAAATATATATAATGAAATATATAAAATTAGGTTCATGTAGGGAAAAAATATGAATATATAAATAAATATATATATAAAATAAGATAATTATATACATAAATAAGTATAAAAGGAGCTAGCATTTTAAATAATTTAATTAAATATTTATAATTAAAGATATAAAAATAGGATTAAGTAAGGTAAAAATCTGAATATATAAATAAATATATATATAAGGTAGGATAATTATATAGATAATAAAATATGATAAGAACTAGTCATTTAAACAAATAAATGAAATATTTATGATTAAATATATAAAAATAGGTTTAAATTTAATCAGTTTAAATAGAGTGAATATATATATACAATACACAAACACACATACTTATATACCTATCTATATTCACATATATATACATATACACATATATATACACATGCATACATATATATACATGTTTTAGTTCTAGGTCATTTGGATTAGGGTTTTAGGGTTTTAACACCTACATAACATATATACACACATACACATACACATATAATACATATATACATGTATATACACATGTGTATAGAAATATACATAATTTAGGTATAGATCTTTAAAATTAGGGTTTTAGGGTTTAGGCATACATATAACTTAATTAAGAGGATCAATCAAGAAAAAATCCGAATATATAGATAAAATAGGATAGCTATATAGATTAGGTTTTTAAAATTAGGGTTTTAAGTTTTTTTAGGTATTTAAGTATTTAGGTTTAGTATTTCAGATTTAAGTCTTTAAGAGTTAGATTTTTAGGTTTAATAAAAAAAACTAATGTTCTACAATGTTCTAAAATGTCCATATTGTAGCAGATGGCTTCTTTGGATCCTGAAGAGAGAATGGGATGTCCTTGCACACAGTGCAAGTATCAAATTTATCGGAAACGACGGATTTGTTCTGCACATGTTAGAGAGTATGGATCCTTTGATAGGAGTCGATTGGAAAACCTACGCTATCATTCGCATGGTCCCCCAGGTGAGCAGATGGACCCAAACAACATTGCACCCGTAACCTCTCGTGGACAAAAGAGAGAAAAAAAGGACCTAGACGTACAAGCAAGCACTAATAATATTACACAGAATGAACATATGGAAGAGATGCTTGAAGCATTTTATGAGATGGACAAAGATCATGATGGTGAAGAAGGTGTCGAGAGTTTCATGGACACAACATAAATTCTACGATCAAAAGTTGATGAAGAATATGAAAACATGCGAAGATTAGCTCGTTTACCACTTTACAATGGAGCTAAGATATCTGTACTACATGCTTCACTTGCGATGCTCAATCTGCAATCCATTTATGGATGGTTAGATAGTAGTGTCACTGAATTGTTCAGGTAAGTGGAGAACAAATTGGCTTTCATTGTTGTATCATAATAACTTCATTTACTAATATCATTTTAATTGCTTATTGTAGGCTTCTTAAAGATCAATTTTTGCCAGATGGCAATGACATGCCTCCAACACGTGGATATGCGAAAAAACTTTTACAGTCCATTGGAATGGATTATACTAAAATTCATGCTTGTCCGAATGATTGCATTCTCTTTCGGAATGAGTATGAGCATCTCCAGGTATGTCCAAAGTGTGGAGCAAATAGATTTAGAGAAGACGTTACAGGCGAAGCAATCCCTGCAAAGGTTCTTCGCCACTTTCCTATCATTCCACGAATTAAGAACATGTTTAGATGCAAATCTATAGCTGAGTTAATGTCATGGAATACAAAGAGCAGGTCTACAGATAATCTAATGCGAGTGCCAGCTGAGTCTGCTGCTTGGAAGCACATAGATAGTAAGTGGCCAGAGTTTGCTAGTGACCCTCGGTCCATACGTCTAGGCCTAGCTATGGATGGAGTGAATCCATTTGGATTACACAATTCTTCATGGAGCACATGGCCTGTATGTTTGGTCAATTATAATATCCCACCATGGTTGGCCACAAAGAAAGGTCATTTATTATTAGCTCTTATTGTACCAAGTAAGTATAAGGTAAAAAACATGGATGTATATCTTGCACCACTTGTGGAAGAACTGCGCATTTTATGGGATGGGATCACTGTGCGTGACATGGACATCATAGATATTTGCCTGATGGTCATGTTTTACGTGAAGGACAAATTGGTCAACAAGCGTAACACCAAATGAAAGCTAGCGATTGGAAACAACTGTGGGATTCAGAAAATCGAGTTGCTGGCATGAAACGGTTGTCCATTTTTCATGAACTCCCTTATTGGAGTGAATTGGTGATCAATCATTTGGTAGACCCGATGCATATTTTCAAGAATGTGGGAGAGATTCTTTGGAAAACTTTGATCGGAAAGAAAGAAAGCAAAGCACAAAGGGACGACTTAGAAGAGCAAGGTCGTATGCGAGAGTTGTGGGCAATTACTAAGCCCAACGGAATAGTATCGTTACCAAGAGCTCCTTGGGTGCTTCGTAGGATGGAAGAGCAACAAGTGAAGAAAACAATTTCAGAGTTTCGTACACCTACTGGATGCATGAGATGTCTGAAGACTGCTTTTACACGAAATGACGATCTTGTAGGACTCAAGTCTCATGATTGGCACAAGTTTTAAGAGTTTGTGCTCCCTATAGCTCTAAAAGATTGTCTTTTGGAGGATGTACGAAAAAACATTTATAAAATTAGTTCTTTAGTACGATGGATATCTTCTAAAGAGATAAATAGAGATAGCATAGAGAGTGCGAAACTCAATGCTATCGAAGTTGTTTGTATGGTAGAGAAATACTGGTTCATGTAGTAGATGAAGTTGCAATAGCACGAACTGTCCATAGTCGATGGATGTTCTTCTTAGAGCGCTTTATGAAGACATTAAAAGGGTTTGTTCGACAGAGAGCACGTCCAGAGGGTAGCATGGCAGAGGGATGGCTTGTACAAGAATCTCTAGTATTCATAACTGAGTTTCTACGCATATCAGTTCCCAAAATGCCTCGCTTATGGAGCGATGATGAAGATGTTCGTCTCGTAGGGGATGAACCACAAGGTAAAGGATTGCAAAGAAAAATGGATGCAGCTTTCAGAGAGAAGGCAATGAAGTTTTGCGTAGTTAACTCTGAGCCTATGTAAAAGTGGTTAGAAAGGTATGAACTTGCCAAGGAAACTAACGCAAATGAAAGAGCTTAGTTTCGAAGAAATCGTTCCACTCGATTTTTGCCTCTTCTAGAAAATCTTCGACCTCTCCCACCTTTTCCAACGAGCAGATGGCCAGATGCAGCTGTTTCACAAGCAAAGGTAGCAGGTGAAGATATCTTTGAAGAAGAAGAAGAACTCGCAAAAGGATGTGATTGGGAGTATATTAAATACGATGCACTATGGTCTCATGGAGAGCACTTTGGAATCGCACGAATTGATCAAAATAGGGATACTTTTGGTAGTAGAGTGATGGTGAATGTTTTGCAAAAAAGTAGAGCGAGTGCAAGAGATGATAATGCTCTAGAAGGCGATTACTTTGTTTTTGACGTGAAATGGTTCAAAGTAGTCACCTCTGGAAGAAACGCAACAGTGAGACGGGATAAGAGCGGTTTGCTTCAAGTCGACTCCACAAGATTATGGACAGATGAAAGGGATACATTTGTACTTCCTGAACACTGTGAGCAGGTTGTTTTTATACCAGATTCAAAAGACCCAGAGTGGCTATTTGTTTTACAAGTCGCTCCACGTAGTAGACAAATTTTTGGAAACTTAGATGTAGAAGAAAGTCCATCTCTAGTGGACTCAGAGATTCATTCGATAGCTGAGGAGGAGGAGATCATTGTTCGAAAAGAAGAGGTCATTGAAGAAGAGGTCATTGTTCGAGAAGACGAAGCAATAGATGATGATCAGGAGGAAACCACCATAGCAAGCAATTTAGAAGCCATTAATATAGAGATAGATATTCTCGGTGCATCGGATCTTCAAGAGGATGCTAGAATAGAGGACCTTTGAATAAAACACTTGTACGTACTAATTTTTTGTTTTATTTTTGTTTATTCCTTATATTGTTTTTATTATCACATGCTAAATATTTTAGCTCTTTTATTACAGAGCACGATGGGAGACAGTCCTCCACTCACTCCACATTCCATGACAGAGGAGCAGTTTTTTGAGTTCATCTCTCAGGTCCCTCCTGCGTATATGGCCGCTGCATCACAGTATTGGATCGCTCGTGGTAGCACTCCTCCCGGCCTCACTCCTGGTGGCCTTACTCCTGCCGGCCTCACTCCCGCTCGCCTCACTCCTGTCGGTGTCACTCCCGCCGCTGTCACACTAGCCGGTGTCACTCATGCGGGTGATGCTACTCCCGTAGGAGGTATGTCTCCTAGCTTTGTGACTCCACCACGACCATCCTTGCAGCCATCTCCTACTGGGTCTACTAGTAGACGTGTGCGTTCGACACCTCAGCACGATATAGGGTCTGGCCCTCACGTAGATCGAGGTCACGCTCTGGAGCAGGAGGTTCTAGGAGTGGATCTACAGGTAGGTTTGGAGGCGGAGGAGGCGGTTGTTGTGGAGGCAGTGCGACGGACGTTGTGTCATCCGCTTCTACTCCTAGGACGAGTACCTCAGATGTAGGTATGCCACACAGTACACCACGCAGTACAGCACGTACACCTTGGGGTGCTCATGATCATGATGACTCCAAGGTGTATAATATCCGAGATGGAGCTCCGGTGATGGATGCGGCTGGCAAAGCAATGCGTGCACGCATACGATAGCTTTGCTCCATCCAGTTTGGACACTCCATCATGCTAAAATGGAGTGAGCAGGATAAAGATCGAAGAATTATATCACACAGACGATTCACCAGGAGTTCCGACCAACCGATGGACAGTCGATTGTCAGTTCAGAGTGGATTCTGCACACCACACGTGAGGTCATGTCACATCGACGATCCGAGGCTCGTGATGCATTCAGAGAAGGCTTAGCAAAGCTTGTATGGTTAGATGCTAAGGAGTGGGACATGATTCGTGACGAGCATCAGTAGACTCCTGATCGATATCGCCAGCAATGAAATGCCGCAGCCACACGTGTAGACACGATTGGACCGTCACATTTGGGCAGCGGCGGATATGACACGATGCATCATGAGTTTGTAAGTACTATTTCATTTATTGAATTTATTTGTGTTAAATTTCTCATATATGTTTCTCTAATCTTTTTATATTTGTTTCAGGAGCTAGCAATGGGTCGTCCTCCAACACGAACGGAGGAGTCTTACGGATATAGTCATGGGTTGATTGCACTATTGCAGGACTTGGAGGGACGTGGTGCGGTAGTTTCATGGGAGCGTTTGCGATGAGGTAATTAATTTATAAACTTGGTTTTTACTTGCTGTTTGTAATTTTCATGTGAATTTATCTCATTCCATTAATGTTCTTTGTTGCAGGACTGTTGATATGGAACCTTCTTTGCATGTGTATGGGAGTGGAACACCAATATTTTGTATTTGATTTCCATATGGCAATACATTGCTTTGCCACATTTTGTAAAAGCGTCATATATGACAGTGGTTTGCCACACTCTTATACATGCTTCATTATTGAAATATATAACTTCTTTTGTACATGGTTCATTGTTCATTCTGATTATCTTTTTTTTGTCCAATAATACTCTGTTTCATGAAATCATATTTCGGTTGTCATTAGAGTACACATCACATGTACGCGGTTTTTTTGGGTAGAGTGTATTGTCTTTTGTTCAGCAACATCATGGTAATGTTTCTGTAGCAACAGACAAAACATTCTGCCCAAAAACAATTTTGCAGGTTTGGTCGTCGGTATACGCGATGGTACTCCCAGTAGTGTCATCGGAATAAACGTCGGTACTCCCAGCAGGCATCGGTATAGACGACGGTACTTCCAGCAAAAACGTTGGTATTAGCGTCGGTATTTCCGACGCATATATCGATGCCTATATCGACGCATATACCGATGCTTATACCGAGGATTTGGTACCGATGCGCACACCGACTTTTACACCGGCGTCGCGGCAAATAAAGCCGCGTTCATTTTCCTCGGTAAAAACCTCGGTATACCATCAATCTGTTGTAGTGCTTGCATCATGCCGAATGTGCATCTGAATAAACTTTTATATCAATATCTGAAGTGTAAGGAAAGTACAAACCATGGTTCTGTGTACCCTTGAGATACTTCAAGATTCTTTTGGCAGCCTCTAAGTGAGGTATCCTTGGCTTGTGCATAAATTGACTTAGCACACTAACTCCATATGCAATATCAATTCTTGTAAGAGTAGCATAGTTCAAGCTACCTACCATACTTTGATAACATGTAATGTCTTGGACTTCATCACCTTCATGGGCACTTAGCTTTAGGTTCACCACCATTGAAGTGCTTGTTGCTTTAGCATCGTGCAAGTGAAATTTCTTCAACATATCTTGTACATACTGCTTCTGAGTAATGTATATTCCTGAATTAGTGTAAACTAATTGAAGTCCCAAAAAATACTTCAATAGCCGAAGATCATTGATCTTGAATTCCTTCATCATCTGGCTTTTGATGCTTCTAATTCCATTGACATCATTGCCTGTAATGATGATGTCATCAACATAAACACAAAGATAGATTACCTCTGAATTACTTCTCTTAATGAATAGAGAAGTGTCAGCCTTACTCATGACAAAACCTTGGTCTTGGAGGTATGTAGTTAGCCTGTAATTCCATGCCCTAGGTGCCTGCTTCAATCCATATGAAGCCTTCTTTAATTTGCAAACTTAAGTGACCTTCTTAGGGTCTTCATAGCCAGGAGGTTGTGACATATAAACCTCTTCTGAAATCCATCCATTGAAGAAAGCATTCTTGACATCCAATTGGTACATGTTCCAATTCTTTGATGCAACCACACTCACCAACACTCTGATTGTTGGCATCTTGGCCACAGGAGAAAATGTTTCTTCATAGTCAATGCCTTGGGTTTGTGCAAAACCCTTGGCTACTAATCTGGCCTTGTACCTGTTAATTGTGCCATCAGAATTTCTTTTCAATTTATAGATCCATCTAGATCCTATTACCTTCATGGAGTCCTTCTTGGGTACTAACTCCCATGTATCATCCTCCTTGAGTGCTTCAATCTCCTCATCCATAGCTTCCTTCCATTCTGATTTCGTGATTGCCTCTTCATATGATCCTGGTTCTTCATTTAGCAAATCCTTTGCAAGATAAATTGAATGTTTAGTAAGAAGAGATGTATCATATCCATATCTGATAAGTTTTTTGCTCTCTCTTTGAGACCTTCTGATTGATTGATTTGAAGATTCTGGTATGTCCTCAAGCTTCTCCATTTTCATTTTGCCTTTGGACTTCCATGCCTTGAACTCTTCAAGGTTGATTGTATCTTCATCATCTGAACTTGTCTTCCATCCTGAGTACGTTCCTCCTTTGTAAGTTTTGGAAATTCTTCTTCCAAATCATAGGGTAGTTTGACCTTCTTGCATTCATTCTCATCCAAGAATCATTCTCATCAAAGATCACATCTCTGCTTACCATAAATCTCTTATTAATAGGGTTATAAGACTTGTAACCTTTTTCATTTAAATCATATCCAATGAAAATACATTTTTTAGCCTTTAGATCTAGCTTTCCTCTTACCTGTGAAGGAATGTGTACATATGCTACACATCCAAAAATTTTGCAGTCATCCAATGATGGTCTCTTACCATGCCATGCTTCATATGGTGTCATACCATCAAGTGACTTTGATGGTAACCTATTTATGAGATAGGTGGTAGTAGAAACACTCTCTACCCATAGATAGTTAGGTAATTTCGTCTCATTAAGCATAGACCTAGTTGTCTCAACAATTAACCTATTTCTTCTTTCAGCTACCCCATTCTGTTCAGGAGAGTACCTTATGGATATTTCTCTTTTGATGCCTCTATCTTGCAAGAAGTCCTCAAATTCATTGGAGAAGTACTCACCTCCTCCATCTGACCTTAGCCTCTTCAAATTCCTTCCTGTCTGATTTTCAACTAATTCAAGATATTTCTTAAAACAATTAAATACCTCATCCTTGTGCTTCATAAAGTATAATACAGTCCATCTGCTATAGTCATCAATAAAAGAAACATAGTACCTTGAACCTGAGACTGAGGGGTCTTTACTAGGTCCCCATACATCTGTGTGTACAAGCTCTAGATAGTCTTCATGCATATATCCTTTCTTGGATAAGGGTAACCTGTGAGACTTACCAAATTGACAAGCACCATACTTGTAAATCATATGTTTCTTGGATACATTAGGTATCCCAAGCACACATTGGTCCCTCCACATTTGCTTCAAGGTCCTTTCTCCTATGTGTCCTAATCTCTTGTGCCAAATCTCAAGCTCTGAAAGTGTTTGATCTTTATAACTGTATAATGCAATGTTCTTTGTATCTTCCAACTCAAAATTGAAAAGTCTACCTGATTTTTCTCCTTTAGCTATCCTTTTGAATCCATGTCTTGGGTCCTCCACAAATGCTCCATATTGATTGAATCTGACCTGCAACCCTTTCTCTACAATCTGACCAACACTCATTAAGTTCTTTGTAATTGTAGGTACATAAAGTACTTTGGTCAACAAATTCTGATTACCATCACAAGTTTTCACATTTCCAACTTTAACTACAGAATGCTTTGTATCATCACCTGTTTGGACTTGGTGTTTACCTTTTGGTTCCTCAAGATCAGAGAGTAGTGCCACATTACCAGCCACATGATTTGAACACCCTAAATCAATATAAAATAAGTGATCATCATTTGTACCTGACTTTGATGTCATGTTCATGGTCAAGAGAGAGTCATCTTGCTCCTCTATGTAGTCGTTGTAGTTCTTTCTGTTTCTGAATCCTCCTTGGTAGTTGCCATTGTAATTGTTGTTGTAGTTTTTGTTATAATTGTTGTTGTGGCCTTGGTGATGGTTGAACCTTCCTCTAGACTGAGAGTATCCACCTCTTTGGTAGCCTCTTCCTCTCTGATTTTTGTAATTCATGTAACACTCATCTGTGGTGTGGTTTGACAAACTACAAATGTTACATGGTGATGAGTTATAGGGTCTCCCCCTACCTTGCTTACCTCCTCTACCCCTTCCTCTTGAAGATCTACCTGTCCCTGTATAGTTGGCTTGGGAGGTAGAGCCTTCATCTTCCACCTTCTTACTCTTGCCTTTATCCTTAGATTTCTTATCAGTGTATAGGGCAGAAGAGTTGTTACCTTTGGATGTATCTCCACTCTTGGTAAGCTTTGCTTCATGTCTAAATAGTTATCCCATGAGAGTTGTAAGATCTGGAGTGTGCATGTCCATGTAGAGATCCATTGCAGTGGTGAAGCTTTCCCACTTGTCATCTGCCTTGATTCCATTGATTACGTGCCTTACAATTTGTTCTTCTTCAATCTCTTCTCCTATGCTTGCTAACTGATCTACAACATCTTTGATCTTGGTCACAAATTCTGAAACAGCTTGCATAGGTTGCTTCCTTAGTGTTGTGAATTCAATCCACAACTGATTTTTCCTAGCCCTTGTATTGGAAAAAAAATATGATGACAAGGTTTCCCAAGTCTCTTGGGAAGTCTTACAATTTTTTATATGAGGTAAAAGAAAGTCAGATATAGAGTTGAGTAAATAAGACCTTGCCAATGCATCCCTTGCACACCATGTGTTGAGTTTTTCTTGCTCCTCCTTGGCAGGCAAGCCTCTTGCTTTGAATGAGGGGAATTCCTCATCTCCTGAGATGTATCCATAGAGACTCCTTCCTTTTAAGTAGGTCTTCATCCTTAGAGAACAAGCTTGATAGTTGTTCCTGTCCAATTTTTCAATAAATGAAGGAAAACCATCTCCCATTTTACCTTATTTGCTCTGATACCACTGTTGGGAAAGATGGATGGATGATCCAGGAAACTAAGTAGGTACTGCTAAACCAGCTTTGTACCAGCCCTCTCTTGCTTTAGAATTGATTTGTAGACTTCCTTAGCTTTCCAATGACACCAAGAATTGGCCTATGTCCTTTGGAAATGATGTGTGCAATGATTGAATCAGAACAAATAACTTTGGAAGTCACAAACTCAAGAAAACCTTCTATTTTGGTCTTGACACCTGCTGAATGTTTTGCTCAGTGTGACCAGCACAATAGCAATTGATAAAATTCCTTCTAGGGGTATTCAATTAGCTTAGTAAGCTAACATTTGCAAGTGGAATGATGTAAAATAATGAGCTATGCTAAGAGAAATTAATTTAGCAAGATTTGGTATACCCCCGACTTTTTAGGACTCTAGCGGAGATAGACCAGTGAGCACCTCGACGACGATTTCTCTGAATGTGCTGAATGGAATGTCTTCAATTTTTGGTAGCGTGTATTAGACTTTACGCTGAATCCAACAAGCTTTGAATCACTGAATGTGGAGTAGTATTGGCCGAGATATGCCCTTGACAAGCTGACAGACGTTTCAGTAGATCAATAGAGAACATAAAGATGAATGATGTAAATGTATCTATTGATTAACACGTGTGTACAATTCCATTGGCATGTCTAGCATTGCCAAATGGTATAGAGAGGTGTAGGCTATGATGTAGTCCTTACACACACTCAAACTCAATAGAGTAAGCCTCGAGAATGAAGTGATCTACCCGCGATTTTTCCAAGTACATTTTTATATGATATGTGCAAAAATTTGAATTCAAATTCAAATTTTGGCTTCCTATGATCAAGGTCCTAAAATCTTGGAGATATTCTCTCAATCAAATAGGCTACTTTTTCCACGACTCACTTTGGTAGGTGATTACAAAAGATTCCAAGTCATTTTGACTTTTACAAATGAGATAAAGTGGTAATTAACCACTAGCATATGTTCCTATGGTTCTTCATGTATGTAGAGTCTTCATG
>CM035416.1:143105090-143145090 GCA_020310875.1 Ceratopteris richardii
CTTTTTATCTCTCTTTGTCTCTCTTTCTCTCTCTCTCTCTTTCTCTCTCTCCCTCTCTGTCTCTCTCTCTCTCTCTATCTCTCTCATCTCTCTCTTTCTCTCTCTATCAATAGAGAATAAAAAAATCACTTACAGGTATGTCCCTTTTTTTTTTCTTTTTGTCGTCAAAGCATAATGTATGTCATCTATTGTCAAATTCCAAAGATTCGACACCAAAACACCTTTGCAAAATCAAAGAGAAGAGAAATTATAAAACATAAAGCATAGAGAAAAACAAAGGCCAAGAGTACGCACAACAATTACCAAGATGTGAGATCTAAATTGTGTGTGTTTGTGTATGTGTAGAGAGATAGATTTGTGTGTGTGTGTTTGTGTTTGCACAAGACAATGCAATTCAAAATTCGATTTGCAAGCGCAAGTTCGACAAAAGCAAGTAGTACACAATGTAAAACACGTGCAAAATGTTCAGTTTTGCTCTCGGGTTCCTGATAAGTTTAAAACACGGTGTCGTGAAGAGATTGTCTTCACGATTATCATCCAAAATAAAAGAAATTTTCATCAGTGGAATAATATTAATGCAGATCCAAAAAACAAAATTTTAACCATCATGTTTCTTCTAGACCTTTTGCAAATAGCTACAACTGAAAGAGAAGAAGCTGCAGATTCTTATTTGCTTTCTTTGTTGAAGGGGCTTCATCCGAATGTGACATCCTTGTCGATTTTTATTCATCACCTTGTGTTAGTAGCGAAGATGAATTTAGTAATGACCATCTTCAATGATATGTGTAAGATGAGGACTAAACCAAAATTAAGGACGTATGTGTCGTTGATGCTAGGATATTAGTTGTGCGAGTTGACACTTGGCATCTCCGATTATTAGAAAAATGATGCATGCACTCAATATGGCTCGGTAAAAGATACTCAGAGAGAAGCGGTAGTTCTTCTTAGGGGGGTGAATCACGACCAAATTAGAAAAGTGATGATGCAGTCAATATGGCGCGGTAAAAGATACTCAGAGAGAAGCGGTAGTTCTTCTAGGGGGGTGAATCACGACCAAAGGTGGCCTTTAGTGCCTGCTCTTCACGCACGCATGAGGGTCGTCAACTTTCAAAAAGGGGAGAATCACCATCGAAGGATGTGGGGAAGAGGCTCGCTCCTTTTTTGGTGGGCAAGGAGGCCAAATTCATGAAGTAACATCTGGCATAGAGCGGACGAGGGAGGAGGTACAGGCAGAGCTTCAGAAAGAGGAAGGAGGAGGAGGCTACGCATGAGAAGTAGAAGATATGCTATTCTAGAGGGGGAAATCATTGTGCATTGCTGATTCAATATGTAGAGAAGCTACGAGTGTCTTCATCGGACGGTTATTCTCACAGAGGACGAAGGATCAGTAGCTTGGATTTTGTTCCATCTTCGGAGGCCAAAAGACGCTGATATCTCTAGCAAATACGGTGCTCTTTTCGGAAGAGTTCTGATGTGCTGATAGTTGCCATAATCATTCAATTGGGAGGTGGATCGGACACATGCTCTCGGAGGAGGGGGTTCTTAGGCAGGTGACAGAAGAAGAAAAGGGGGGCTTTTTGTTCGAGTGAGCAAAGGCTCCATAGCGCATGAATTAGACATAGGTGAGATCCGGCAGGAACTTGATCGCTAAATATCTGAAAAGGGAGGCATACGGATCATCTGATGAACGAGGGGGCGCAAACTCTGTTCGGAGGCCAAGCATCGTTTGTGTTTCGAGCATTGTGTAGAGAGAAGCAGCACGCATGATTCTAAGCGTTCGTGGCCACCTCTGCACTTTTTTTGCAGTGAATATTAATGGTGCAATGCGAATGAAGATGTCAGAAACTGTTTGAATATAGACCCGATCGCTTCTGTTCCAGCACGGCTGCTGATGTGCCTCTCTATCTTTGAAAGCGCGACAATTCATGGAGGAAGGGCAGAGACTAACATGTTGAGATTGATGATTGATGGTTTTGAAATTCCTTCCGATGTTCAATTCTCAGATGTTGTTCCATTGGCAAGCGTTCTGTGCTTCGGAGCATATGATCTGCTGCTCGAATCATGAAAGGGAAGGATAAAGATTATTTCTTCAATGGGTAAACAGAGTAATGGAAAGTCTTACCTTCTGAACCATCTTGCTGGGAGCCTTTTCGATGTTGCTAGAGGTAGGTGTATAGATGGTGTATGGATGACAGTAAGATGGGATTCGGAATACATGTACGTGCTTCTTGATTTGGAGGGACTGGGAAGTTTTGAACGCAGTGATCAAGAGGATATGCTACTTTCCATACTGAGTGCAGCCATTAGCAACGTGACAATATTCAACAAAAAGGATTTTCACATGGATAAGTAGACCGAGGCCATTTTTCAAAGATTTCAGCATGGTGTTAACCTAGTGAAGGCTGATGATAAGTTATTCGAAGGGGTAGTCTATATAGCTATGAAAGATGTTTACTGTGCTGATGTAGAAGATCTGAAGAGTGAATTCTTTCAAAAGCTCACTATGATATGTAAGAGAACTAGTGAAAATTTCTTGGTACGCATGTACGATGGTCAGATATGTATTCTAGCATTTCCACCATTTCAGCGGCAAGAATATTATTTCAACATTGATCTACTTGCATCAGAGGTGCGAGAAATGGACGGACAGTATGCTAGTAGTCGTCGCTTCCTGCAGGATTTTCCCAGATCAGCGCGCAAGTCTGGTCTTCAATGTATTCTACGCGGATAATGATGAGAACTTTTGTTCTCAAAAATCATTTGGAGTCGGCGATCACCTTGGGCCAGTGCAATGGTGGGGAGGAGCTTGTTATGCTTGATAATGATGAGATTATTGTAGACGATCCAATTCATTAGGAATCCGAAACATGTAAGAATTTTCAGTTGACAGATTCGGGTCTGAAGCTTGCTGTGAACAGGGCTAACCAAGGAATGAGAAGCATGGATGATATTAAAGAGTTACTGCGGACAAAGTTTCAAGGTGCTGTTGAGAGAGAAGACGGTTCTGAAGGAGCATGGCATGCATCATTCCAAGGTTTCCTTAACTCGTTGATGGAAAGACGACAGAAACGTGTGATTGAGTGGCTGATGGTGAATACCGAAGAGTTCAAAGAACATGATGATGTGAAACAGCTGATTCTTGATGCGACGACGACATTAGTTGAACTGAAGGACAAGGTGTTGCTTTGCAAACGCAAGTGCAGCAAATGCCTAACATCACGTATCATAGATATGAGAACATTATGTGCATTGGATGTGCATGTCTCTAGTTTAAAATTTGAGAGAACAAATATCGCATATAGAGGTGTCACAACGACGTGCGTCCCACATCAATATATTTTGTGTTTCTATAAATAATAGGTATTTTAAATGATCTGCATCAGAAGTTTTTTGTAATTCGTCTATTGAAAGGACTTTGGCCACTTGATTTTTTCCTGCAGAAGAAGCAGCTAAGAGTCTTCTCTAGGTTAGATTAACTTTGAGTTGAACGCCTAATTTTAATGAGTATCTGGGTGCTACATACTCATGTTAGGAGGTTGAATTTTCATTGTCAATATCCAAGTTTGACATTCACTTATTGACTTGAAGTGAACAACGTCAAAATCTTATTACTCAATCACTTTTGGGTTATGCAAACTAGATTGCTCAAATTCTATCTCTGATTGATTTTAATGATGCGAATCTTGTCTAGGTTTTCCATTCCATGATAATTCTATTTCCCTTCAAAGAGTAAATCACATTGGAATCTACATCTTGCATTTGTTGTCATCACCGGAACCATTCCTCCAAAAGAATGACAACCAGTTATATCACATGCATTGAATTTTCATGTTTTTACTTTTTTATCAAATAAAATGTTGATTAGTTTTTGAGTTTTCAATTGAGAAGTTATGAACATATCCTTACATGAACAAGAGTTTTGGCTACAAGAAGAAAAGAGCATGTAAATTTTCATGTGACCTAAGGTGAAATTAATTTAGAAAGGATCTTCCTGATCTATCTTGGTGAGTATGCATCTTCTAGAAGTTATACCTGAGTTGCAAGTAGCACCCGGTGTGCACCGTGTTATCCAGCGGTTGGCCTGATCCACTGACTGTTGCTTTCGCGCCGACAACGGCCTCAGTATATTCATTGGTATAAGCATCAGTATGGGTATTGGTAATTTCTAGTAAATTACTGACGCTTATATCAGCGGATATACTGACGCTCATACCAACACCCATACCGATATTCGCGAGACATCCAGATGATCCATTTTCAAAAGTCATACTGACGTTGGACCGTTGGTATCTTTAAATGGACTTTTCCAATGTTTATACCGACGCCCGGAGTGACCGTCGCTATAGGCAGCGTCGGTATGCCCCTCATATGTTGTAGTCTTAGATACCCTCATATGTTGGAGTGACCGTCGCTATAGGCAGCGTCGGTATGCCCCTCATATGTTGTAGTGTTAGATACCTTGTTATCCTTATCTATCTTATGATTGGTGGACATCTCGAGATATTTCTGAATCCATATAGCTTATCAGTCACTTAGACCAATATACTTGTTTATGTATTATAAAGTATGCCAATTTGCATAGTTTTCCTCCTTCTCGACACCACATCTAAGCATATATATGCCATCTTGGTTCATCTAATGTGCTTATAATAGAACAAGTAGTGTAAATGGTGCATGTCTATATGCACATGCATGCATTCATGTTGGTCCCCTCCGAGAAACTTATGGTCTTTCTAAAACTATAGATTGGGATTTCCAAGTAGAGAGTATTACATCAAACATCTAAGCATATATATGCCATCTTGGTGCATCTAATGTGCTTATAAAGTAGTGTAAATGGTGCATGTCTATATGCACATGCATGCATTCATGTTGGTCCCCTCCGAGAAACTTATGGTCTTTCTAAAACTATAGATTGGGAGTTCCAAGTAGAGAGTATTAAATCAATGCATAGGTTTCTGCTATGGGTGGACGCCTATGAAAGAAGTATATGTGCTTGTAATTCAAAAAAATAAAATGAGTTGAGGGAGAAACCTAACTAAGGCTACAAGTAAAAAACAAAAAAGGTCTTTTTTTAGACCTTACCTATAAATTACATATCTTAGACACATCGCACACCCAAAGTTCATGAATGAGGCTATCCATTCCATCTCCCCATTATCAAAACATGGCAGAACACTATGTCCTTAGATAGAGCTATCATATTTCATTCATTTCAAGTCATCTTTACATAATTTGAAATGACTCGAGACCAGATCTCCAATAAGTTAAACATCTTAAAACTCTGCCACTAGATGAAAGAGCAGCACGCATTTGACATCATATGGGTACTAGATTGAATGGAGCTATGAACAATGTTTTGAACAGTCAATTTTTGGCTCTTGGGTTACTCAATGCGCCATCGATATATGCTTCTGTATGTGTGTCATTATACATGTCTCTATGTGCATCGATATAAGTTTCGGTATAAGCATTGGCATTTTCTGGGAAATACATGCACCTATACCAACACACATATCGATGCTTATACCGGTGCACATACCGATACCTTTACTGGCAGTAGCATTTTTTGACACGCATACTAATGATAATCTACCAATAGTTACAGTGATCGACTGATCGTCGATATGATTAGCATGTTATTCCAAACATTTCCAATGGTCATACTGACACAGAGGCATGGCCATCAGTATACCTAGGATCGTTATGAGAATCATATGTTATAGTGAGTTGAGGAGAAAGCGTTAGAGTTGGAGATAAAAAACTCGGTACTTCATTCTTTTCTCACCTATGTTCTTGGTAAAGGAATGTTGTCTATATATAAATCTCTATCTCTAACGACACATCCAAGGGTCTAAGGTTGGGTCTAAGGTTAATTCGTTAACTTAATCTTACAATAGGTTACATTTACTTAAAAAAATCATTCTAACCGCTAACCTAAAAGTCTATTCATAATGTATCCTATGGAATAAAGGAATAGCCTAGCATTTCGTTTAAGCTTATATACCGAGTTATTTCCAATAAATTTATACTTTATTGCTTTGACATAATTTCCATGTTTTTTTTCTAATTTTTTTAAGTTCCTGCTTCGTGATATACTTGCAACCCTCTTCTTTGTCTTTCAAAAAATCATGTAACCACATTTTTCTTGTTCACTCTGCTCATGTATGCATAATTCTTAATGATTTAATTTTCGTACCTAAGTATTTTAGAAAACAAAAATCCACACCACCTTTGTTTACCTTTTTGGCATTAATCTTCTTTGTCTCGGATCTAAGTGCATCTTATTCTATCTTCTAATTCCACAAGCTTAGCTTTACCTTACTTTGTGTCATTTGATGTAGCCATTCGTTCCCATGGTCATAATTAGGTGAGAAACTTGGGCCGCTCTGTTGCAAGCTCTTTAGTTGGCCGTTTAAAACGTGTTTCCATCTCTTCAACATCTTAATCCAATGGGAGAACATTATCAACAAAATATGGGTTTAGTCCATGCGAAATGGCATATTTTAAAACCTTTGTTTCCATAATAATGGGAGTCGGTGGTATATTTTTCGATTCACACATAAAATAAAATAGATCAAATTAATCTTAGGGATCATTGAAGGTTTCCATAATACAAACACAAAAGTGTGAAGGGTTTAATAAGAAAGATGAAGAAAATCTCTTCTATTTTTGACAACGGCTATTTTTCTAGAGACAATCAAGGAGCGCCCGCTCATGAACATTCGTTTGTGTATAATATACTCATTGTGGAGTCGAAAAGAGATAAGTTGGCATCCTGTTCTACTTAGTTTGAAACTAGGGAGTAATGTTTTAGATTCTAATAACAATAATGTTACTAATAATAGTAATAACAATAATAATATGAACTTTTCTGTTTTCGAAAATGTGGAGAAAATGCGGCATGTTAGAAAAGATTCCTTGACATTCTCCGACATACAAGAAACATAATGATTTTTGGAGTTGAGTTATCGAGTTCTCGAGCAAACAATATCCATTCCTTGGATCATGTCATAGAATAATCGTGGCAAAGAGCTCAAAGAAGTATGAGAAAGTTGCATTTTCTTGGAGATTCTAAGACCTCACTATGACTATGATCCCAAAGTTACAATATATTCATGCTATTTTTGTAGGGTGTGGTGGACATTTCGATACAAATCAAATAAAAGATATCTAATTAATTTAAGGATCTAATTAATCTTAGATATCTAATTAATCTTAGACAACATTTAAGGATCTCATAATACAAACACAAAAATGCAAGGGTTCAATAGGAATGTCGAAGGACATCCTCTTCCACTTTGTTTGAAATTACGAATGATGAAGTTTGGGATTACTTACAAGTCTCTGTTCTGTGTTCTGTATGACTCTGGAGGAAATATGGCAAGAAACATTATGCTAGTAGTAGTAGTAATAATAATAATAATCCTAAAATAATGATGATGATAGTAATAATAACATGAAAATTAATAATAACACTAATAATAATAATAATAATAATAATAATAATAATACTTCTCTTTCGAAACGTCCCTTGGGTGAGTTGAGACTAGACGTGGTCTTCCCAAAGAGGGATGGATCATGGGAATCTGCAAAATTTGTGGACGCGCATTTCCTTGCCACTGAAAAAGAAAAGAAAAAGAAAAGGATCTTTCGGAGTTGTCCTAGAATTTCCAAGCTTAAGAGACTTATTTTTTCAAAAGGAAATTTTAGAGTAGCCTACTCTCTCAAGCTTTAATTAATAGAAAGAACAATTCCACAAGTGAGTGGGTCTGGCACCCATGGCATCCCTTGAATCTCACAAAGCACGGGTTTCATAAGACCTCCTAGAATACATTACTAAAAAAAGGTTTATAACCCTTTCCTCCTCTCATGGGTGGTGCACTTGCTTTCAATCTTGTTGCTTTCAAGGAAAAACACTCTATGATTTCTAAAAGATGAGGTGCATTTTACCATGGTGAAATTCTTTTGCCTAAAAGTTAAAGAGGTTCTTCAATCCACCATTGTTTAGGAGGGCTAGCAAAATTGGCAGAAAAACCCTCTTTTGAGATCTTCTAGAGTGTCTCACCTCTTGTAGAATTGCACAATGTTGAGGAACTTGCTTCTAGCTGATTTGTCCCTATAACATCATGATTCTCCTAAGGATAGTGCTTGCTTCTAGCTGATTTGTCCTATAACATCATGATTCTCCTAAGGGCCGAGCATATAGATGTTGACTTGGGGCAAGAAAAGAAGAGGTGTCCCAAGTCCTCATTGCCATGATAATGTATTTTACACCATGGAGGGGCTTTGTGAATTTTGTAAGATTTTACATTGGCCCTAATTTTCTTGTGGACGATTTATCACATGGGAAAGGATTTTATAACCTTGAAAAGAGGGGATTCCACAAGGATTGGAACTTGAGATCCCACTTGAAATAGGGTCAATGTATAAACCATCTCCTATTAAGCATGATGAGAAAGTCCACATTCTCTTTGAATCTCCCAATTTTATCAAGACTATTGTTGTTTTTCAATATAAGACCCTCAAGGTGAGGGGAGTCATCGTTAATAAGGAGGCGAGTCCTCGAGCCCTCCCAACAATTAAATGTGCTTTGCTTCCGACACCATTCCTCATGGTCTTCTTTCCTAGCGACATTGATGTGCTCAAATCTAATCCATTGGCATGTTTCTTGATTTGAGAGGTGCTTCCAAAAATGAAAACCTTTGTTCCAAATCTTCATAACTTTTTGGAGGTTCCAAGGCTCAATAGCTATGAGGCCCTTGTTAGGAAAACATATGGAATCAATTTGTCTAATATCGGCTACCCATTTCCAATCTTCATTGATCTCGACAACAGTTTCACCTTGTTCCAACTCTTCCATAGGGAGAAAACTAATCTTGAGCCTTTGTGAGTCACATTATAGGGGGAGAACAAAAGATTGAGAAGATTAAGACCCTTCAACCTAGGAAGATCCATAAGTCTAAGAGTGCTATTATTTCTTAAAATCAATTTGGCCCAAGAGGCACCTATGTTGCTCCAAGCTTTAATTAACCATTTGGCTACCAATTTTTTGGACATTCCTTCAATGTATAGAATCCCCAAAGAGCCTTGATTATTTTGGCTTATGCAAGTGCGCCATTGAATTTTGGGTACACCCCTTCTCTTAGGGTCTCCCATCAAGAGAAACGTTTTGCAGATTCCTTCAATGTGACAATCTCTTCATCCTTTGGTCTCCAATGAGAGAGAGAAATGAATAATCAAATAAAGAAGGAACATGTTATCCACCATAGCTTGCCCCATCAAGATGATCTACATACGTTTCTAGTATCCTAACTTGTTATTCCACCTGAAAAGAGCCCAATTCGATGGTTGAGCCATCCAAACATCAAAAACCATCGCAATACCTAATAGGTGCAAGATTTGTCTCCTTGAAATGGTTTTAGAGTTGCTTATTTTGGAACTTGTTGCCTCACAAAATGTATTTAGGAAACACCAAAAGAAATCAATGTTGGCTACATCATTATGCACAAAACACTTCATGTCATAGGAAAGAGTCTCATGATCATCTAGTCTTAATTGAGGGGAAGTAAGAGGCCTTGCATAAGACCTAAATTTGGGAACTAAGACCATCTGCAACTATTGCAAGGAGAAGAGGGCTCAAGGGGCATCCTTGCTTGATACAACATTCTAATCAGATAGCTTGCAAAAGCTGGCCATTGAGATTTATTTGTGGTAATGCATAACCTACCCACCTTGAGATCATCTTTGGATAATAGCTGAGGTCTTTTAGAGATTGGAGAATGAAGTCCCACTCGAGTCTATCATACGCTTTGACGAAGTCAATCTTAAGAAATCAACTGTTCCTTCAAACAACATCTTGTGCAGACTCCTTAGCGAAAATCCAACCTTCCCAAACATCAATGATAGCCTGAACAGACATCAAAGAAACAGTACAGATTTACTTTGTCTTTCCTATTCAACCCTTGCACTATTGTGTTCTCTAAGATTAATTTGATATGTTTTATTTTATTTTAGAGTCAAAATGTTCACCACATCCTACAAAAATAGCATGAATATATTGTAGGTTTGGAATCATAATCATGGGAGGTCGTGGAATCTCCAAGAAAATGCACCTTTTTGATACTTTTTTAAGCTCTATGACATAATTATTCTAGCTAGCACGAATATACTCGCCGATGATCCCGCGAATGAAAATTACTGGCTCGAGAAGTCGATAAATCAACTCCGAAAACTATTATTTTTCTTGTGAGTGGAAACATTGAAAGGAAACGCGCATCCACACATCTTGGAGACTCGCACGCTCCTATTTCATGAATACAAGATACATTTTCGAAAAGAGAAATGTTAATACTGTTATTGCTGTTGTTGCTATTAATATATTATTATTATTATTATTACTATTATTATTGTTATTAGTATCAATGACATTATCTTCATTGCTATTATTAGTATTATCATCAACATTATTATTATGCCGCATTTCCCCCATAATCATAAAGACGTAATCTAAAACATTGCTCTCTTCTTTCAAACTAAGTAGAAAAGGATGTTAATTTATCGCTTTTCGACCGAACAATGGGTATATTATACACACAAGAAATTTCATGAGCGGACGCACCATAAGCCATTATCTCTAGCAAAATAGCCTTTCTGAAACATAGTAGAGAGTGTCTCTAGAAAAAAAGCCATTGTCACGCAAAAATAGCCATGGTAAAACATTGTAGAGATTGTCGTCATATTTTCCATTAAACCCTTGACACTTTTGTGTTTGTATTATGGAGGCCTTTAAGGTTCCCTAACATCAATTTCATCTACTTTATTTTATTTGTGAATCGAAAAATACACCACGCATTCCCATTATAATGGAAACAAAGGTCTTAAAAGACTTCATTTCGGATGAATTAAACTAATGTTTTGGTGATAATGTTTTCCTATAGGATTAAGATGTTGAAAAGATAGAGACAAGTTTCGAAGGGTCAATTCAAAAGAGCTTGCGAGAGACTGGCCCAAGTTTCTCAACTAATTTTGACGATGGGTAGAAGTGGCTATATCCAATTGTACAAAGAAAGGTAAAGCTAAGCTTGTGTAATTAGAAGAAAATGTTCATGAGATAGAATACGATGCACCTTGAATAAGACAGACCTAGAAAATGGTCATGAGATAGAATAAGATTGAATAAGCTTGTGTTTTTTATCCCCCAAAGCTGGGGAATGATTCGGCAAGGTTTTGAAAAAAGTGTTTATAGCAAGTTACAAAGGTGGTTAATGATCTTTGATCACCCTCATGGACCTTCCATTCAGCTTTCATCTTGTTATTTTCCAAGATTAGGATCCTCTTGTGTGTGAGAGGAGGAGATTTCTTACAACATTTTATTCCCGTACAAATAAGGGCAAGAATGACCACTGTTTTGGAGATTTGTCAAGAATGACCGCACATCTTTCTTTTCAAATCTTCCACAAAGTTTCTCTTCTTATGGTGTGTCACTAGATGGAGGAGGAGCCGATCGCTTGGTCCAGAAATGCTTGTTTTCAGTTGACTTGATTTTTTAGACGTCAATATATCGGCAAGAACTTGCCAAACCATAGTGCTCATAGGGCACGAAAGGAAAAGGAGAGTTTGCAATGTCTTTGGTTGAATTTTTTATGCATTTGTGAGAAACATACACGATTGACTGATGATTGGTGACATTAGGAGAGTTCTCTTATGCTATGTAGTGATCAATACTTGTGCAATCATTGAGTACTTGCAAAATCAACAACATTAAAATCATTGGTACTCGAATTATCGTGATGTGCATAAAGTGGTCGAAAACACTCGGAATGGATATACACGAGATCACGAGAGGGCATTCCAATTAAGTTATCTTTTTCGCTTAAACTTCTGTATTTGTGTATGCAAAACGTAACGCATGTTTTCGTATGGAATAAGGCAAGGCTCCATCTGTGTACTTGCAATGTTTGCAGGATGATGAAGAGAAGTGATCTTCCTCAATGTCGCTGCTTCTCCTTGCATCCCCGAGTTGGGCTTGTTTCCAGTCAATTGGACAAACAAACTCAACATGCTCGCCGAACCTTCTTCAAATCACTTCACTTTTAGGGCAAGGGAAGGATCGGTGAGAAAGGCCCTCATGCCCCTAATGGCTTCTTTTATACCACCACAAACCTCCAAAAACACTAGCACCTTTTGCATTGGTCGGGATTCCCCTGCAGATGAATCTCCATAGGAGGGTTGTGTTCTTATGTTGCATCATTGTGTGTCAAAGATCCCTAAATCTGTCAAATATATTATCAAAGAGGAAAATAGAAGAAAAGTGAGAGAGATACAAAGACTTCGATGGACCTTATTTCCTTGAGAAGGAACGCTACTATGAAAAGCTAAGAACCTTTATAATGGCTTGATGGGTCCTCACTTCTTATCATGTTCCAAAGACACAACAACAAGGAATTGCCTCCCCGAGTAGGGCTTGTTTTTCGCTCAATCAGACATACAAAATTGCCGAACATCCTTGAAATCACTTCAGTTTTAGGGCACAAGATGGAAAGGTGAGCAAGATCCTTATGCCCCCGATGGCACCTTTTATAGCACCTCAAAGCTCCACAAACTCTAGTAGCTTCTGCACCGGTCAGGATCCCCGTGTGGATGAATTTCCATCGGAGGGTTGTGTTGTTATGTTGCATCATCGGGTGTGAAACATCACTGAATCTAACATGCAATTGGAGCCATGAAAAATTAAGCACGTTCGTATTGAGATATTGTGAAATATATAGAGGATCATTACTTCCAAGGATGTATTCAATCATGTTACCATATGTCCATTTCATACCTTTAGGATTATGTGCTTCCCCATTAATTAGAATGCGACTCTCTGAGTACTATCAAGCATTCATCCTTTGTCTTAGAAGGCTTCAATCTTTCAAGTCATTCTAGAGCTATGGTCAATCTCTTGAAAGCTTATTGAATTTACTTTTGCTTGATAGGATAGATCCTTCCAATGTTGAAATCCTTTAGAACAAAGCTTTTCAATTGTTTGGAGTCCATGCAATTTTATTTCCCAAATGCCAAATATCATAAATCAAATTTTAATGTCGGCGCACACTTCCAATAATGTGGATAGAAGATCGCATCAAGAGGGTTGTGTTGACGAAAAGTGGGGAATTTGCTCTAGCCAAAAGGACTTGGGTGGTCTAAGCATTCAAGATGTGGATGCCTTGCAAGGAGTATTCAGCCAAGACTGTTTTTAGGAACAATAGCATTGTTTCTCTTATAAATATCTAAGAATGATAATTGTTTATGTCATGGACACAAAGGAAACCATCCTAAGCCTCGTTTCCATGTGACTTTACATATCTCATGATTGGATTTGATTTTGGAGAAACTGATGCTTCCATTGCATCCGGAACATGCCAAAACCCCAAGATCGACTGCCTATTTGCTGAATTCTAACACTTGGAGGTCCTGTTTCAAGTCGATGACATCATGATGACATCCTGAAGTTGTAACCGCCATATAGAACCGCCTTTGAACACCTTAAAAGGAGGGGTTGGGCACATTCATTCTCAGTCTTGCCAATGCCAGTCTTGGGAGCTCAAGGGGTCGTGGCCGCCAAGTAAGTACTTTCAAGTTCCATTTCAAGTTCTAGTCTCCTCTCTTGCTGTAGTCTTGTCTAGTCTTGTATTGTGGACATCCTGTCTCATCCTATTGTAGGCTCGTAGTACAAGATCCTCTCGAGTTATTTCTTGTATCTAGTCCATATCCCTGAGGGGAATGCTTGTAATCGAGATATCTTATTCCATACCTACGGTCCCGGGTTGTGGGATCTCTTGTATCATCTTTGGTCCAATTTTCCATACCTATCAGTCCAGGGTTGTGGGACATCTTGTATCGGTCACATATTCTTGTATCATTTTTCCTATGTAGGTTCTCTTGTAATCAGAAGTGTACTTCCAAAATCTTGTCTAGTGTAGTCAGAGAGCACAATCTAGTGCTCCCCTGACATTTTGGCAACACTAACTTCATCAAGACTAGGCACCATGGATTCCCTCTGCAAGGAGATCCAATCTACGATAAAGGACTTGATTGAACATGTCCAAGACATGAAAAGATTGCTACGACAAGATGATCGATCTGTTTCAAGCTATGCCTTGAATATCAAGATGTTTTTTCGTGGAACTAAATATCAAGAAGTCCACATGGTTAGTCAGTTTTGAAGTGGCCTCAATCCTGAAGTCAACTATCTCTTGCTATCCATGCCTCAAGCAAATACCTTCGAGGATGTTATCAATCAAACAATTCAGTGTGAGAATCATTTGTTAAAAGAAATTCAAGTCTAAGAGTCAGAAGTCTTGAATAATGAAGACACTACTCCTCAAGAATCTGAACCAAGAATCTTTGAAGCCCAAAAAGTCATTACAAATGATATGGAGTATGCATGTTATGAAGATATCAAGAAGGTTAAGGATAAGAGGGAGTCCACGTTCAATCAAGGAGGTGTGCTTACTCAACACTCTTCATCAAAGATCTTGAAAACACCACAACATTCCACTAGAAGCTCAAAGGATCTATCGCATGAAGAACCCAAGGAAGCTCATGAGATCTTACGCCAAGTTAGTATTGTGGATGTCCTTTCTCATCCTATTGTAATCTTGTAGTATGAGATCCTATCGAGTCATTTCTTGTATCTAGTCCATATCCCTGAGGGAAATGCTTGTAATCGAGATATCGTATTCCATACCTATGGTCCCGGGTTGTGGGATCTCTTGTATCATCTCTGGTCCAAATTTCCATACCTATCAGTCCTCGGTTGTGGGACATCTTGTATTGATCACGTATTCTTGTATCATTTTTCCTATGTAGGTGCTCTTGTCATCAGAAGTGTATTTCCGGAATCTTGTCTAGTGTAGTAAGAGAGCACAATCTAGTGCTCCCCTGACAGTTTCATCCAATCATGCTCGTATTTTCTCCTTTTCTTGAAGGGTCTCGATCTCATATGTTCCATCTAACAATGATGTAACAAGATGAAACCTTCATATTCCATCACTAATGAATAGAACTAGGTTGTTGCCATTATATAGCATGATTCTATTTGTTTCCCGATTCCTCATAAGAGTGGAAAATGATCACTTACAGAGAGAAAAGAGGATCTAGGACAATGGCATTCACATGTCAAAACACCTTTGGAATCAAGAGAGAGATCACTTCATGAATATTGACGTAATACATGCATTGACTATGAAGATTGGCATCTCTTAAGGTAGAGAATCAATTCTTGGAGAAACTCGAAAACGACCTCCAACTCATTAGGACCCATCCCACTTAAAGTGCAAAATTTCATTATGACAATAAGCTTTAGGATATCCTGAGGATCAAAATAAACCACAAATTTCATTATTCTTTAAACAAGGTCATGCTTGGAGTGGACCCAAATAAGATGGGATTTCAAGGCCAAGACCTTGTGGCATTTTCATATTGGGAATAAGAAAGTGATTTTCATGTGGAACATTCTCTAGTGGGGTTGTGGAATAATACCAAGTCCAATAAAATACGTGGTGCTCCATTGTGGTGTAAGAGATGCTTTAGTGGAAGACAAGAATTGCATAAACTCTAGTTTTCCTTTTGCAAGAGCATTGTGGTTTGGTAGTGTTTGAGAAATCTCATTTTGAGGCTCCGCAAGCTAAGGAGAAGGAATCTTTTCCTAGTGGAGGACTATTAAATATTTGGCGCTATGGATAACCCTTACGAACAAATCATTAGATAAAATCTAGAAGGAAATATGTGCAAAACACTTTGACAAGCCTCCCATAGAGTGTTCTATATAGAAATCCATTTTTTTGTGTAAGTACAAGGATTTCTTCTTCTACCCCCTCCCCTGTCCCCTCCCACCCATTCTAAGAATCACCATGTGTTTATTCTAGAAAACAATAAGACTAAAACACATTGGTCCCTTGGAATGGGGCCAAAACCTCTAAACCTTCTCTATAACTCCTGACCTTCTATTACATTTTTTGTGTTTATAAGTTAAAGGGATTTTGTTAAAAGAAAAGAACATCAAAGTACAATGGAGATCCATTGTTGAGGGATGTATCTCAACCCCTATGCAACAATGAATCCTGAATGACCTCCAAAGGTACCCTTTTTTAGCCTTTGCACACCAGAAATTCTTTTCCTTAGAGCATATGCAGAGAACTCCAATGAACGTTTGTTACCCTCTAGTATACATCACGATCTTTCAAGCAAAAAAAATTTCAATAAAAATGGATGCTTAGACAAAGAGAAACAATGTCCACAAGTTGAGCTAGTTGAATGCTCACTATTGCTAGTGAAACAGAGACCTCACTTCACTCCAAGAAATGTTTCTAAGACACTATACATAGAATGAATCTGAAAATTAATTAACTTTAAAAAACCCTAATAGCTACCCACTAACACCAAAATCATAGAAAATTGATAAATAGAGAAGGGGAACCAGCCCTTTCAATAGAGAGCAAAATAGTTTCCATAGAGCCTACACACGGGGAGAGAAATCAATCACCCAACATCACTAAAATGAATATTTTGCCTAGATTACTCAAAGAATTCTTCATAAAATTGTGATAAAAAGCTAGAATCTAGTAGCTATCCAATGACAATAAAGTCATAGCAAATGGATACATACGAAGGGAGAACCAATGCTAACAATTCAAGGGTAGAGAGTTGCAACATTGCTTGTGCACACACATAGATATGCCTACTCAAAGAAAACAAACAAGCAAGCAAGGGGATAGCTTAAGCAAGGGGCTTGCTTATTACATCTCAAGCACTTAGTGCTCACTTTACATGAGCTAAAAAGGATACATTCTCCTTTTATAGTGGGAGTGCTCCTAAAATCTACGAACTACCTTTCCAAATCAGCCTCCTAATTTGGAGGACTTAGTTGAGATGACTTGGAGAGTGGTTGAATGACGTTTCTTGATGGAATCTTGTGGCTTTTTGTTTCTTTTGATATCTCCACATGTCCATTATTGATTTCCCACTAATTTGTAGCTTGAGGCTTGACTTTGAGCACTCCATCTTCATCCAAGCTCCTTTATCCAAGCTCCTTCATCTAAGCTCCTTCATCCAAGCTCCTTCATGTTGATGGATTGCTTGAAATTTAAAATCTTCATTCCATCTAAAGAATTTGTAAATATGTCAGCAACGTGGTCCTCCATACCAATATGATGTACTGAAACTTTGTTGGATATGAGCTTTTCCTTATGAAGTGATAGTGCACTTCAATATGTTTCGTTCTAGCATGATAGACAAGATCTTATGATAGACAAATGCTACTCATATTGTCACAAAAGATTGGATGTGTGTCAACCTACAAATTAAGTTCCATAAATAAATTCTTAATCCACATTCACTCACATATGACTTGAGCCAAAGCTCTATACTCAGCCTCAGTGGAAGATAATGGCACTCTAGGTTGCTTCTCTGAAATCCATGAGATAATCTTGCTACCTAGCATGACTAGGTAACCACTTATAGTCTTCTATCTTCCTTCAAACCGGCCCAATCAGGATCGAAGTAAACTTTGACCTACATATCATCATCAAATGAGTAGAAAAATCCTTCATTTATAGTGGCCTTGAGATACCCTAACATTCTTCTTGCAGCTTGCAATGAGTAGTGCTTGGACTATGCATAAATTGTGATGGCACTCCAACTCGGTACGCTATGTCGTGCCTAGTTATTGTGGCATAATTCAAAGAGCCTACGCTAGATCGATACAAAATTACATCCTCTAGTGGTTCTCCATCAATGGAGCTTAGCTTTATGTTAAATTCAATGGGATTTGAAATAGGCTTACAATGTAGCAGTCCAAACCTCTCAACTAGGTCTAGAATATACTTCTTTTATATGAGCATAATACCTTCTCCTTAGTATACAACTTCAATGCGAAGAAAATGCCTAAGATCTCCAAGATCAGAGATCCTAAACTTATTTCCAAGCCTTTACTTGATCTCCTCAATGCCCTTTGTATCCTTATCTACATACACACAAATGTAGGCTACAAGTTCTCCTCCTTGTTTGATGAAGAGAGATGGACCCCAATTGCAGTGATTGTAACCACATTTGATCTAATACTCCACCAGTCTTTGGTTTGAAGCCCTTCCACCTTCCTTTAGGCCATAAATTGCCTTGTTCAACCTACAAGCATGATGTGGAATTGTTTTATGGACAAAATCTAGTGGTTGCTCCATGTATACCTCTTGCTCCAAGTCTTCATTGAGAAAGAATCATTCTTGATATCGAATTCCAAGAGCTTCCATGGGGTTGAATGTCTCTTCAAAGTCCACTCCATAGTTTTGTGCAAAACTATTGGCCACCAATCTTTTTTTCTTCTCAGAGTACAAGGAAAGTTGAAATGACAATGAATTGAAATGTCCAGTGGGGCAGGAATCGAACCTAAGCCTTCTGCCCCACAGCGTTCGATGCTATCTGCTACACCACACCCATTTGGCCACAAATCCTACTTTGGACCTAGAAATAGATCCATTTCAATTGGTCTTTACTTAATATACCTACTTATTAACTTCACGTTCTCCTTCTTGGGAGCTAGAGTCCATGTTTTGATTCTCCTCAAGTGTGTCAATCTCTTCTTCCATTGCCTCTTTCCATTTGGTGTACTTGCTTGCATCTTCATAACAATCGGGCTCCAGATCTTCTACTACTTTGTTCATATGTACATAATGCGTTTCCATGTAATGTATGTAAACCTTTGAGTTGGATAGTTAACCCTAGAAGACTTCCTTTCTTCACCTTTTGGAGGTTTCCTTGGGTACTTGATCTCTTTCTTTGAGGTGGCTACTTTCTCTATCATGTGTTCTTCAGCATCTTCAACTTCATTACCTTCTTCATCCAACTCCACCAATGTTGCTTTGCCTTTTTGATTGATTATGATTCATACTTGATGAAGTTTTCCCCCTCCATGGTGAGGTCATGTTTGAACTATCTTCATTGATGGAACAACTTGGGCCGCTTAGCTCTAAGTCGATTTGTTTTTCATCATGTCCATGGTTTTCTTCTTCAAATTCTTGTATACAATAGTACTTCTTATACCAAGGGATTGGCTCATCAAATGCTACATCCCTTGATATCCTCAAGTCCTTTGTGTTTGGATTGTAGCATGTGTAACCTTTATGGTTATCTCAGTATCCTAGAAACACGTACTTTTCTACCTTTGGTTAGAGCTTGTGCCTCAATTCGCTTGGCACATATACATAACAAGTACATCCAAATATCTTCAAGTGGGAAAGATCACGCTTCTTACCATAATAGGCTTGATATGGTGTCAAGCCACGGATCCCTGAGGTAGGAGCCCTATTCATACGATACATGGCGGTATTTGTTGCATCACTCCAGAACATGTTAGGTACATTCATCTCATTAACCATTTCCCTAGAGATCCTTGCAATGTATCTAGTCTTCCCTTTTGTTACCCCATTTTGTTGGGGTATAAGTGCATGTGACTTGCCTCTTGATGCCTTAATCCCTTTGGAAATCAGAAAATTCTCCCCCTCCATCAAACCTTAGATTCTCGATATATGTACCTATTTCCTTTTGTACCATTGCCTTGAATGATTTGAAACATGTAAACACATCTCATTTTTTTCTAATGAAAGAAACCCAAACCATACTATTGCAATCATCTATAAAACTGACAAAGTACTTGTTACCTCCAATGGATTTCTCTTTGGTTGGCCCCCATACATCTGTATGTATCACGTCCAATGGATGTTGGCTTATGTAGCCACTCTTCTTGAATGGAAATCTCGCTTGCTAGTTGACAAGATTCACTTATGTGCTTCATACCTTGTCTTGGAAGTTGGGAAGACCTTCAAGCAGCCTCTTGAAATGCATTTCATTCATTCTGTGTATGATGATGTGACCTAACCTCTTGTGCCACAAGTCCAACTTCGAAATCTTCTTGTTTCCATATGTGAAGTAGACATGTTTAATGGAATGAGAATTTACCTCCAAAGTGAAGAGTCTCCCTTGCTTCCTTCCTTTTGTTATGACTTTGTAACCTTGCTTACGGTTCTCCACAAAGCACCCACCTTTTTTGAACCTTACTTGATAGCCTCTTTCAACCATTTGCCCCACTACAACACCAAGTTCTTTGTGATGGTAGGTATATGCCAAACATCCTTGAGACATCTTCCTTCCTTCTTGTCATCCAAAGCTACATCGCCAACATGGGAGATCTCATGGGTTGTATCATCATGTATTTCTACGTGTCCCTTACCTTTGGGAACATATAGATTAGTAAACCAAGAAGCAGTGAAACTCATATAGTTTCTACATCCACTATCAATATACCAAGTGTTATCAATAATTATGTTAATGGATGGTGTTTGTGAGTGTATGCTAAAGAGTGGATTATGTGATTTGTGTGAATAAAGTATGTGATTAAAGTGTGGTATGTGTGTGTGTGTTAAAGTGTGGGGTATATGAGATATGTGATTGAAGTGAGAATTAAAAGTGAGATGAGTGTGAGAGTGGATTAAAGAGTGGAGCGTGTGATTTATGTGATTAAAGTGAAAATTAAAAGTGTGGTATGTGTGAAACAGTAAATTGTGTGGTAAATTTAGGAAGTATGCACATAGTATATATATATATATATATATATATATATATATATATATATATATATATATATATATATATATGAATGCAGTCTCTTCTACTTTCTAAGTTTTTTTTTGTAAGTAATCTTCTTCTCTTTGTTTCTTTCCCTCTGACTGAGCATAGTTTTTTCTCTCCGATTCTTCCCCTTAATTTTTTCCCCTCTGACTACTGCATGCGCATGTAGAGAGAGAATAATCCTTCTTTCCTCTTGGCAGTAGATGTTCTACTATGCAAGATATATGGAGGGAGAGAGAGAGAGAGAGCGAGAGAGAGAGAGAGAAGAGAAGCCTCCTACGGCTACTACATACACTGTAGAAAGAGAGAGAAAGAAGGGTTGTTGGAAGCGTTGTTCTACTATAGAGAGATAGAGAATTATTAGCTTCTTCCCGACAGCTCTCTTCCAATGGAGAGAGAGAGAGACAGAGGGAGAGAGAGATATGTGTATGCTATTGCATGCTTAAGAGAGAGAGAGAGAGATAAATATTGTCTTCTTCTCACATCTTCCCACAACTACAAGCGTAGCATGCGTGTTCCATAGGAGAGAGTAAAAGAGGATTTCTTATGCTCCATGCAGCGTGCTGACGCGTGGTGAGATGACCGATCATGGCCTTTTCTATACTCTCTCTTGTCCGATGATGGGGGGTTTCGATCTCTACGAAGTTCATTAATTTCTATGTTCGTATGTGAGGGACAGAGTGTGAGAGAAGATACTTCCTCGCGAGCCTCCTTTACGTCACCTATTTTCACTTTGCTACATATGGGATGCGAGAAAAATGGCTTCCCTTGTGTGATAGAGCTAAATATCGGAGGCATGTTTTTTGCAATGACAATAGAAATGTACACGGAGGGACTCAGATTCCATGCTTGCTGCAATGTTTAGTGGCTGGCATCATCTTTGCTGGGACTCCAAGGGTGTTATCTTTATAGATAGATATGGAACACACTTTCATCACATACTTAACTAGTTATGGTTTGTTGCTGTACAAATTTTAGATATGACATCTTATCAAGAGTTTTTTTTAATATAAAGGAAGTTCGGCAATAGCCTACTCTCCCGGACTTGAATTAAATTAAGAAACAAAGGTACAATAGAAGGGGACTAGTGCCCACGGGACCCCCCAAATCCCACAAAGCAGGGGAATCTTGGTTGATTCCTAGGTTGCATTACAAAGAAGGTTGATCACCCTCTCGTCGCCCTCATGCGGGACCCACTTGGGTTTGAGCTTGTTGTCGATCAGAAGGAGGACTTGATGGTGCCTGAAGGGTGGGGATTTCTTACTGTTGACAATCCTTTTGCCAAGGAGGAATAGGGATTTTTCAATCGACCACTCCCTGGGGGGGTCGCCGAAGTTGAGAGCACACCGCTCCCGCCAGATTTTCCACAGGACTTCCCCTCTGATTGCGTTCCAGAGAGCCGCAGAGCATCCAATCGCTTCTCCCAAAAGGACTTGTTTCCAACTAAGCTGTTTTTGAACTCTAATTTTCAGTCCAACCGTCTGCCAGATTCTGTAGGAGTTAGGGCAAGTAATGAAGATGTGTGGGACGTCTTCGATAGCACGGTGGCAGCGTTTGCACCACGGAGGGATCCCGCAAATTTTGCTTGCCTTATGGTTAGTCCAAATTCCTCGATGAAGAATTTGCCATAAGAGGACAGACTTCTTAATCTCTATAAGTGGGTGCCAGATACTCATGAATTTCATGTCCCACCGAAGCCGCGTCCAAGACAGGCACCACTTCTTGTTGAGACTGATCTGGAGGTCAGTCGTTTCTTTGGTGTTCGGGATTTTGATTAGGCTATTTCCATTGTGCCATGTGAGGCCACGCACGTTCGGAGCATCGTGTCCCATGAGAAGTCGAGTTTTGTGACGATCCCAAGCGAGGCATCTGCTTTGCAAGATGTTCCATTCTCTGTAGGAGATGTTTATGCGAGGGTCGATATCCTCGTAGTTGATCCAACTGTTGGTGTCATGTTTCCAGAGGTGTTTCCATTTTTTGAATCCTTTGTTCCATAACTTCTTGGCAATTTGAATGTTCCACGACTCCACACTCCGGATGCCATGTATCGGAAACCAGATAGAGTCGTTTTGTCTGATTCCGGCCGCCCACTTCCAGTCCTCACTAATTCTTGTGAAGCTTTTGACTTTGTTCCAGCCCTTCCAAAGAGAGCATACGAGATTGGAGCCTTTCGGGAAGACAGGAATCGGGGAGAATAGTAGGGTCATGATGTCTAGGTTCTTCCAGTTCGGGGACCCCGTGAGGGCCAACTCACTTTTGTTTCTGAAGATCAGCTTGGCCCACGAGGCCTCCCTATTGCACCAAGCTTTAATCATCCATTTGGCTGCCAGTTTGTTAGCCATACACACGATGTCCAGGATGCCAAGCCCCCCACTCTCTCTAGGGCTGGTGCAGATGGCCCATTTGATTTTAGGCACCCCCCTTCTGTTATGATCACCCGTCCAGAGAAAGTTTCTGCAGATGCTATTCAGTTTGGACAGGCCTTGCTCATTCGGTCTCCAACATGAAAGGAAATAGATGGTAGACGAGAGGAGGAACGTGTTGATAACCATCGCTCGTCCAGCGAGGTTGATTTGCATGCCTCTCCAGTAATTGAGCTTGTTTTCAAGTTTGGCCAGCACCCAGTTCCATCGCTGCTCCATAGAGACACCAAACCCCAAGGGGATTCCAAGCAGCCGAAAGACTTGGCCCTGCGGAATGATTTGACAGCCATGATCAATGAGAAGGCCAGGTTGATGTCCCACAATGGCCCTAAAGGCGGTCTTATTGTGGTTGATTTTGGATCCAGAGGCCACACAAAAGGTATCAAGGCACCTCCAGAAAGTCTCCAGGCTGGAATTATCATTGTGAACGAACGCGTTCATATCATCGGCAAAGAGTCTCATGATGATTTGACTGTGGTCGTGAGGTAGCTGGAGGCCTTTGATATTGCCAGCCTCCACATGATGAGCCACAAGTCTGCTCAGCCCCTCAGTGGCAATGGCAAAGAGAAGGGGGGCAAGAGGGCATCCTTGCCTAATAGATCTTTTAAGATGGATCGCCTTCGAAAGTTTGCCGTTAACGTTAATTTGGGTCGTTGCGTTGCCGAGAAGGGTCGCGATCATCTTGGTGAATTTCTGACTACATCCGAGGTCTTGGAGCGACTGCAGAATATAGTCCCATTCTAGCCTATCGTAGGCTTTGTCAAAGTCGATCTTGAGGAAGACCATATCTTGATTAGACTCATTTGCAAATTGAATACCTTCCCAAATATCCACAATGGTTTCCAGGATGGACCTGCCTTTGATGAAACCTTTTTGGTCCTCACTAAGCCAGGATCTCAGGTGGCACGCAAGTCTGTTGGCAATGACTTTGGCGACGATCTTGTAACCTGTTTGGAGCATCGTAATTGGCCGCCAGTTCTCGATTCTATTTTTTTCCCCCTTCTTGTGAATCAGCTTGATAATTCCGTTATTTATACAAGAAGGAAGAGCACCAAATTTTAGCGCTTCTTGCCAAACCATCCGAAGAGGGGTGGCAACCACCAGCTTGAAGGATTTAAAAAACTCGTTAGTGAGACCGTCGGGTCCCGGGCTTTTACCAAGAGGGAGGGCATCAATGACCTCAATGATTTCTGATTCTGAGATTGGGGCATGAAGCAGGGAGTGGAGGTTGGGCGGTATTCTCCGGGGGGAAACCCTAGAAATGGCGGCCATGCAGTCCCTTCTCTGATGGGAGAGGGGGTTCGAGGTTCCCAGGAGTCTCGTGAAGTGCCCTTCGATGATGCCAACATTATCTTCTTCCGACTTGCATACATTGCCATGTGGGTCTCGCAGTAGGGGAATCGTCTCTTTGTTGTGTTTCCTTTTGAGGATACTGCACATCTCCTTGGTGGGTTTGTCGGCTTTTCCAGCCCACCACGCCTTGAAGAAGATTTGCAAGTTTTTCCTTTGAATTTCTTCTTCGTATCTCAACGCCGCTCTGATTTTTTGGAGACCTTTCTGGGCATGGTGTTTTCCTTTATTTACTTCCTCCTCGAGTCGCCAGAGTCTGTGGTAAAGCGCTTCCCTACGAGCCCGCCGCACTGTCTCGAGCGTCTTCTTAGTTCTGATCATGATCTTGCGAGACTTGTCGACCGCACTTCTCCAGCACTTGGCTGGGGCCAAGCCAGAGGCGAACGCCACCTTCCACACATCGGCAATCTCTTGATGGACGGAGGGGAGAGAGAAGGTGGAAACGTTGGCGTGGAACCACGGAGCCTTGTGGGTCCTGTTGAAAGGTTGAAAAGTGATAACGATCGGGTAGTGATCAGAGATGGTGAGGTCGGTACGTTGCGTGATGGAGGGGTGGCCCCACCGATGAGTAAAACTCTGAGAGATGTAGCATCTATCAAGTCTAGCCTTCCTCAGATCCTCGCCCGCTTGGAGATTCGACCAGGAAAAGCCATTCGAGTCTTTGAATTCGACCAGATCCAAGTGGAGTTTGGTCATGTCCCACGTTTCTTTCTCCCGACTGTCGATGACCCTGCCCTTGCCCATCCATCTGTCCAACGGGTCCTCCACCATGTTGAAGTCTCCACAAATAAGCACATTGTGGGGAAACGAGTCAAGAGAAGCCCAAGTGTTCAGCCTCTCCAATTCCCCGTTAGGGGCGTACAAAGAAACCATAGTAACACAGAGGGGAGCACCAAAAGAAACCGCGATCCAGCGGGGATTTACATCTTCAATGGAGTTCTCAATCTTTTCACGCCAGGGTTGTTTAACACCGATAGCCGTTCCACCGGATCCCCGCTGGTGCTTTGTTGGGATCCACTCATGGGCCGAGGAAACCTGCCTGAGCCGTTTCAGAAGGTCTTCTCCGTCAATTTTAATCTCTTGAATGCATATAATGTCTGGTTTTAAGCTAATGTCGCGGAGCCATTGACCAATGATGGCCGCTCTTGAGGGGTCGGTTAGCCCCCTAGCATTTAGCGAAATGACAATCATTTTTGTGTTGATCCCTCTTTGCGGGAGGGAGCCTTGTCTTTTCTTCTCTTGGCTTCATCTTTCTTTTTCGCTGGGATCTGCTCTCGACTTAGAAAACGGTTCTTATGGGGGCTTTTCCAGGGTAACTCCAAAGGCTGTTTCCCTTTGCGGGATGCCCCCCGCTGAGGAGAATTGGGCCCCGTGCTCGGCATCGTTTCCGGGATCGTCGATCCAATGATGGAACTTTCACTATCCATGTTGTCTTCATTATTAGTAGTGAAGCCATCTTCTTTGCTTGTAGTGTAGCCCTCTTGGGGGGTTTCTTTGTTGTCAGGGATCTCTAGGGCTTCGTCGTAGTTGTCTACCTCAGGTGGCTTCCCACCTGGGTAGTCGAGCTCGTTGATCTCCTTTCCAAGATTGCAGTACAAATTGCTGTGTGGGGTAATTAGCAGGTCGTTCCTCTCACCGTTGGCCCTCGGACTTCTTTTCCTTCTTCTTCTAACTTCAGTAAAGCCATCGGCATCAGCCTGTGGATTGAGGAGGCCCTTGCCTCCCTCCTTGGACAAGTGGGTCAAATCGTCAGAGTTGCCTTGAGCAGTTTTGGAGGCTTCTGGAAATCGCTTGTTTTTTTGCCTGAGAGGGCAGTCTTTGATCCTGTGACCTTGCTGGCCACAATGAAAGCACGCGTTGGGGAGGTTTTTGTAGGTGATATCCTGCTCCCAAACATCTCCTTCACCCATGTCCACTTTGATCGTTGATGGCAGCGGCGAACCGAGGTCGGCCTCGACGCAGATTTGTGGGTGCCATCTAGCATTGAACGAGTGTCTTGCACCCTCATAGATGAGACCACCAATGTCTTCTCGTGAGGCCAACGGCTTGCCGATAGGGGAGACTATATCCCACACGAAGTTGTACAAGAAGTATGGGAGGTTAGGGAGCTCGACCCAAAGAGGGTACCGAAGTGATTTCGATTTGTCGGGGGTAAAGTCCGGGGACCATCTGAATAAGCACAGGGTCGTCCGACCGAGCTGCCAAGTACCAACGCTTAGGGCTTGGAAAGCCATCTCTTCATTTTCAAAAACTAGCAGCATGTGGTTTGCTGGTAAGAACTGACATTTGCTGACAATTAGTCCTCGAGGGAACCACTCTTTTCGAAGCCATTGTCGCACGATTTCGAGCGGGGGCCTAGGGCCAAACACTTGGCCGACGAGGCAAACTTTCTTGAGCTCCTCCTGGGCAGACAGAACTGCGGGTCTGCTGAGAGACACGATGGGGAATTCAACACTTTCGGGTGCCCCGGGGGCGGCACATGACCCCCCTTCCAGCAGGGCGGCCAGAGTGCCGGCCACCCCAGGGGGGGGGGCCCGATTACTTTTCACGAGAGAGGACGAAGCCATATCCATGGCCGAACGAACTTGCACCGCTTTTATTTTCAATGCCCAACTGCGAGACCCTCCAACAAAGCGAGAGAGCTGACCACAGATAAGGAAAACTCCCCCCACCGATCACATCGCATCCAAGGACTCCGATTTTCTACTTTTTTCTTTTTTCTTTCTTTTTCTTCTTTTTTCTTCTTTTTTCTTCTTCTTTTTCTCTCTCTTTTTTTTCTTCTTCTCTTTTTTTCTTTTTCTTCTTCTTTCTTCTTCTTTTTTCTTTTCCTCTTCTCTCTTTTTTCTTTTTCTCTTTTTTTTCTTTTTTTCTTCTCTCTTTTTTTTTTTTTCTTTTCTTTTCTTCTCTTTTTTTTTATATATATATTTTTTTTAGAAACTTCTCTAGCTTTAGGCGACCGGACCCACTGTCCACAGCCGCCGTCGGCCGCTGCCTTGACTAGTAGTTGATTGAGGACTAGTAGTACCTTTGGGACTCTACAACGATTGCTACCCGCCGCAGCCTTGGGAAAGCACGCGCCAGCCTTGGGAAAGCGTCAGAAAAGTTCTCCGCCTAGTTCTCTGTCCATCGGGCAGTTCGTTGTCGATCGTGGCGACGGAGAGGTCCGAGGGTAGTCCACCAGTCAGTCGTTAGCACCAGGCAAAAATGAACTAGCCCGGTTGGCCGTCAGTCGCGACGGATAGCGGACCAGGATCTGGTTGAGCGTCGATCGCGACGGACACTCTGGTTGGGTGTCGATCGCGGAGAGTTGTCAGTCGCGACGTACAGCTGGAGCTCACGATCGACGTACAGCTGGAGCCCTCCGTCGCCTCCAACAGCAGATATAGAAATTACACACCTCCAGCGCTCCTTCGCCTCCAGCTCCAGCAAGCTCCGTCCAGTGCCGCCCTCCGTCGCCTCCAGCCGCAGCAAGCAGCTCTCCGTCACGTCCAGTGCCGCCCTCCGTCGCCTCCAACAGCAAGCAGCCCTCCGTCCGTCACTTCAGCAAGCCAGAAATTTTCACGTTCAGTGCCGCCCTCCGTCGCCTCCAACAGCAAGCAGCCCTCCGTCCGTCACTTCAGCAGATCTCCGTCCGGCACTTGCTTCATCCGTCCGTCACTTCAGCAGCGCTCCGTCCGGCAGCTCTCCGTCAAGTCCAGTGCCGCCCTCCGTCGCCTCCAACAGCAAGCAGCCCTCCGTCCGTCACTTCAGCAAGCCAGAAATTTTCACGTCCAGTGCCGCCCTCCGTCGCCTCCAACAGCAAGCAGCCCTCCGTCCGTCATGGTTTGGGTGTAGAATCTTGCATACGTGTCCCTTGCTTATGAGAGAATACTTTCACTTTTTATTGCATTACTTGAGTGCCACATCTTATCAAGAGTTGCTACGAGAAGCAAAGTATTATCAATTAATTAGAGAGAGATAGATAGAGAGAGAGAGAGAGAGAAAGAGAGAGAGATAGAGAGAGAGAGAGAGATCAAGAGAGAGAAAGAGAGAAAGTTAGATTGAGAGAGAGAGAGAGAGAGTGAGATAGAGAGAGAGAGAGATCGAGAGAGAGAGAGAGGGAGAGAGAGAGAGAGAGAGAGAGAGAGAGAGAGAGAGAAAGTTAGATCGAGAGAGAGAAAGAAAGAGAGAGAGTGAGATAGAGAGAGAGAATGCAAGTATGTATTTGAATATCTAAAAGTGCTTGTGTATAAATGTTAGTAGGTATGCATGATCATGAGAGTGAATGCATATGCAAATTAGATACATGTATCTATGCCTATAAGAATGCATGATGAAGAAGCATGAATGCATAATGATGTGTGCATATACATGAAAGTATGAGATGCATATGCATAAATAAGCGTATGTATGCATGCATGTGAGCATGTCAGAGTGTATGTCAACATGGATATGAGAATGTGAGTTAGCATGCATGTGAATGTGTGTTAGCATGAGTATGAGAATGTGTTAGCATATGTGAATGTGTGTTAGCATGAGTATGAGAATTCTTTAGCATATAAGAGTGTATTTTAGCATGCATGAGAATGTGTGTTAGCATGCGCATGAGAGTGTATGTTAGCATGCATGAGAATGTGTGTTAGCATATATATGAGTTTGTGAGAATGTATTTCCATGCATGTGAATGTGTGTTAGCATGAGCATGAGAATGTGTGTTAGCATGAGTGTAACAAAGTTTCCACGATAACAGCTCACGAATGAATGTGTACTCACCTCCTAGCCATATGCCTGTATATATAGCTTCTTGAATCAACGAGGACCACAAATGTAACTAAAGTCCACAAGTGCATGTGCAATCTCCTCCACTCCTTTGATACCTTCCTCTAGAGTCCACTAGTGTCTGAAGTGATTTCGTCCACTATTTTAGTACCTTCCATTAGAGTCCACTAGTGGTGCTTGTACTCACTAGTCGAATTGAGTCTCTCAAGACTCAAGTTAACTCATGTTAACTTGAGTTAGAAGGCTCGAGAGCTTCTTGGGCAAAACTCTCTCCCGATGCTCCCCATGGGGGTTGAACCCAAGGCCTCGTCCTTCACAACCATGTGACTTAACCACTAGGCTAACTAGATTACTTGAATATGAGAGCACATGAAATTATGCTTGAGTCTATTCTTGAGATCTTTGGTCCTACAGACAAGTGACTAACGGTATCCGATTTCAGAGATGTTTGAAGCAGTCGGATCCCTAGACCATAGACTTACTTTATTACATATTTTCTCCCTTGTGAAAGATTTTCCTCCTTGAAAATAAAGCTATATATAGTATCCGTAGGCAACCCCCCAGTCTCATGTTCTAATACCGTAAGAACAATGGCATTCATTCGTTCATTAATCTACTTAGAACTTGAAAGTAGAAAACTTTATCTTTTGTTGACCAACTTAAAATTGGAAAGTTAGAAAAATGGTACATGGTCTTTATGTGACTTGCCTCCTGGCAAGAAGGCCATTGGCACTAAGTGGGTATACAAGCTGAAGCGTAAACCTGATGGTACAGTTGACAGGTATAAGGCTAGGCTTGTTGCAAAGGGTTATGCACAGGAAAGAGGCATTGATTTTGATGAGACCTTTGCACCTGCATGCCGTATGACAACTGTTCGGAGCATTTGTGCACGTGCAGCCCATCATGGTTGGAATGTACATCAGTTGGACATTAAAAAAACATTTTTGAATGGTGACTTGCATGAAGAAGTGTATGTTTTTCAACCCCGTGGCTTTGTGGAGAAAGGGCATGAAAACCAGGTGTGCAGGTTAAAGAAGGCATTATATGGTTTAAAGCAAGCACCACGTGCTTGGTATGAGAAGATACATGCCTATCTGATTGCACATGGTTTTGAGAACAGTCCAACTGAAAGCACCTTATATGTTAAGCGTGCTAATGATGTGCTTCTGATCATTGTTGTCTATGTTGATGACATGCTGCTCACTGGTCCTATTGAGACACATATTGCTGATTCTAAGGCTGATTTGCATGCCTCATTTGAGATGTCTGATTTAGGGCATTTGCATCACTATTTGGGCATTCAGTTTATGCACGTTGATGGTGGAATGGCTTTGTCTCAAACGAAATATATTGACACATTATTGCAGCATTTTGGCCTTGAAGACTGTAAGCCTATTGCCACTCCTACGGAGACAGTTTTACGATTGAGTCTTCAGGATGCTGGAGATGCATTTGATGTTGTTCTCTATCTGCAGGCTGTTGGATGCTTGATTTACTTATGCATTACTCGGCCAGATATTCAGTTTGCTGTCTCACAGATGAGCAGGTTTATGCATTGCCCAGGAGTCACGCATTCAAAAGCGGTTAAGCGCATCTTTCGCTACTTGAGTGGTACTCGGCTACTTGGGTTGTTTTATCCCAAGGGGGGATCACTACCGCCAGATTTGCATGCTTTTTCTGACTCAGATTGGGCTGGTTGTTATGACACTCGTGTGTCCACCAGTGGTTTTTGCTTCATGCTTGGTAGCTCATGTATATCTTGGTTGAGCAAGAAGCAGCCTACTGTGGCCACTTCCAGTTGTGAGGCTGAGTATAGGGCAGCTTTCAGAGCGACTGTTGAGTGTGTGTGGCTCAGACGCCTTATGGCTGATTTGGGTGTTGGCCAGTCTTCTGCCACCACCATCTTCGCTGACAGTCAGAGCGCATTGGCAGTTGCGAGGAACCCTGTGTTCCATGCTCGCACTAAGCACATTGAGGTGCATTATCTCTATGTCAGGGAGAGGTTCTCTGCTGGGGAGATCAGCTTGGCATATGTGCCCACGCAGGAGAACATTGCAGACCTTTTCACGAAGGCTCTGCCTAGGGAGAAGTTTGAAGCTTTCCACATAGCTTGGCACTTCCTTATACATGAGTGCCAGCTCCTTGTTCACCGCATCACTCCGAGGGGGGATTTGTTGATATATTTAGGTAGTGATGTGTCTGAACACTCTAGGACTGCCGGGGCACTTTTTTCCCTCTTTAGGAGGTTTTTTTCCCCCGGCTTGTATATACGCCTATTGCCCTAATGGGCTACTGATCTTTGTACATTCTCTAGTAATACATTCAGTATTGTGTGTTTGTGCTCCAAGCTTCTTCTTCTTCCTTGTGCTGTTCGCGTGCTTTCGCAGACGTCTATCTCCAACAGTATTTCGTATGTTGGCTGTTGAGGATAAGTTGGATGGTACCAACTACCTCTTATGGGCTTATATGATGCGATATGTATTGGTTGCAAAAGGACTATGGAACATTGTGTAGGGTCTTGAAAAGTGTCATATCACACCTGCAACTATTACAACTGTAGGTACTGAAGCTAATGCATAAGTCGTCGAAGATGATGATATTCTGAATATTTTTGTTCATGCTGCAGTTTCTCGTGCACCTACTACAGAGCAAATTTGTTGGGATGGCAGAGATGCCCAAGCACATGCATTGATAGCTTTGTCTATCAAACGTGCTATTATTCCTCACATTCGCTCTTGCAGAACAGTTAACGATGCTTGGGATACACTTACCACATTGTACCAAGCTAGCAATGAGGCTTGTGTTGCTTACCTCCGAAAACAGTTGGAGAGTGAGCACATGAATGAAGGTGATTCTATGGGCAATTTTCTAACAAAGATCAAAGAATTGAAGGAACAATTGATTTCTACTGATGAGTTTATACTAGATAGCTCACTTGTGTAGACCATTCAGAATGGCCTTCCTCATTCATATCAGAGTTTTGCTTCTACTCTTTGGTTGATGATGAAAGGTAATCCAAATGCCTTTTCATTTGAGGAGTTAGTCTTTGTTCTGTTGCAGGGAGATCAGTCCAGGCAGAATAGGTCCATTATGCGTGTTGTAGATCAAGCTTTCTTGGCTAGTCAGAAGGGCAAAGGAAAATGGGGCTCTTCTACTAGTAAGCAGAAATCTGCAAATGTTGCACATTCGAAGAATCAAGATAAATATCAGAAGAAATAAAAAAAGCAGAAATTGTTTTGCAAGTACTATAAAGGGAATGATCATATCATAAAGAACTCTCCAAAACTCGCCGCTAAAGAGGCAAAGAAGAAAGAGGTTGGAATGGTTGTTGCAGAAGCCTCTACACGAAAAACAGAGTCTGCTAATCTTCTGTAGGAAAAAGAATGGGCATTTACTAATGTTTGCAGTTTTGATCCATCTTCTCATGAGCACTGCATGTCTGGAGAAGACTCACATGTTTGGTACTTTGAGAGTGAGGCGACCAAACATATTACCTCACAGCCCACTTTCTTCTCTTCACTCGAGCCTGCCCCTACAAGGAATATTGTTACATGCAGCAAAAACTCCTCTTATCCTGTTATGGGAGTTGGTAAGATCATTTTGAATACTATTGATGGTAGTTCTTTCACTTTGTCAGATGCTTTGTTTGTGCCAGGGATCAAGAAAAAACTGTTATCAATTTCTACATTAGCCAAGATTGGCTTGGTTGTGAAATTTGTTGATATAGTTCAATATCTGTCAAATGGGGATGTGATTATTCCTTTTGGCATTTTATGTTGTGGGCTGTATAAGCTCATACACTATGAAAAATCTGTAAATGATTTGGCATGTGCAGTACATGATTCTCATGCTATGTCAGATGCAAAGCTTGGGCATGCATGCTTTGGTAATTTGAGTTTTGCTAGTTTGCTATGCCTACAAAAATCTGAAATGGTGTCCTCTTTGCCCAAACTTGAGGAACTCAAAAATGAGGTTTGTGAAGGCTGTATTTTGGGCAAAATGTAGCGTTCCCCCTTTCCAAAAGATGGTTCAGTTCGGGCTACTCAAAAATTATAGCTTGTACATAGTGATGTTTGTGGTCCGATGGAGACACCTTCTTTTGGATATTATCTTTACTTCATGACCTTCATCGATGATTTTTCTAGGCATGCATGGGTATATCCATTGAAGGCAAAGATTGAAGTGTTCATGTGCTTCAAACCGTTTCTGGTTTTCGCTGAAAATCTGTCAGCATGTAAAATGGGCACTCTCTGTTTTGATGGAGGGGGGGGGGGGGGGGGGGGAATATATGTCTTCTGATTTTAATGCATTTTTGGCTGAACGTGGGATAAAAGACTAGTGTATAGTGCCATATAAACCTCAAGAGAATGGAGTTGCTGAACGAAAGAAAATTTTGCTAGCCCTCCTAAACAATGGTGGATTGAAGAACCTCTTTTACTTTTAGGCAAAAGAATTTCACCATGGTAAAATGCACCTCATCTTTTAGAAATCATAGAGAGTTTTTCCTTGAAAGCAACAAGATTGAAAGCAAGTGCACCACCCATGAGAGGAGGAAAGGGTTATAAACCATTTTTGTAATGTATTCTAGGAGGTCTTATGAAACCCGTACTTTGTGAGATTCAAGGGATGCCATGGGTGCCAGACCCACTCACTTGTGGAATTGTTCTTTCTATTTATTAAAGCTTGGGAGAGTAGGCTACTCTAAAATTTCCTTTTGAGAAAATAAGTCTCTTAAGCTTGGAAATTCTAGGACAACTCCGAAAGATCCTTTTCTTTTTCTTTTCTTTTTCAGTGGCAAGGAAATGCGCGTCCACAAATTTTGCAGATTCCCATGATCCATCCCTCTTTGGGAAGACCACGTCTAGTCTCAACTCACCCAAGGGACGTTTCGAAAGAGAAGTATTATTATTATTATTATTATTATTATTAGTGTTATTATTAATTTTCATGTTATTATTACTATCATCATCATTATTTTAGGATTATTATTATTATTACTACTACTACTAGCATAATCTTTCTTGCCATATTTCCTCCAGAGTCACACAGAACAGAGACTTGTAAGTAATCCCAAACTTCATCATTCGTAATTTCAAACAAAGTGGAAGAGGATGTCCTTCGACATTCCTATTGAACCCTTGCATTTTTGTGTTTGTATTATGAGATCCTTAAATGTTGTCTAAGATTAATTAGATATCTAAGATTAATTAGATCCTTAAATTAATTAGATATCTTTTATTTGATTTGTATCGAAATGTCCACCACACCCTACAAAAATAGCATGAATATATTGTAACTTTGGGATCATAGTCATAGTGAGGTCTTAGAATCTCCAAGAAAATGCAACTTTCTCATACTTCTTTGAGCTCTTTGCCACGATTATTCTATGACATGATCCAAGGAATGGATATTGTTTGTTCATAATATTATTGTTATTACTATTATTAGTAACATTATTGTTATTAGAATCTAAAACATTACTCCCTAGTTTCAAACTAAGTAGAACAGGATGCCAACTTATCTCTTTTCGACTCCACAATGAGTATATTATACACAAACGAATGCTCATGAGCGGGCGCACCATTAGCCCTGTGCTCCTTGATTGTCTCTAGAAAAATAGCCGTTGCCAAAAATAGAAGAGATTTTCTTCATCTTTCTTATTAAACCCTTCACACTTTTGTGTTTGTATTATGGAAACCTTCAATGATCCCTAAGATTAATTTGATCTATTTTATTTTATGTGTGAATCGAAAAATACACCACCGACTCCCATTATTATGGAAACAAAGGTTTTAAAATATGCCATTTCGCATGGACTAAACCCATATTTTGTTGATAATGTTCTCCCATTGGATTAAGATGTTGAAGAGATGGAAACACGTTTTAAACGGCCAATTCTAAAGAGCTTGCAACAGAGCGGCCCAAGTTTCTCACCTAATTATGACCATGGGAACGAATGGCTACATCAAATGACACAAAGTAAGGTAAAGCTAAGCTTGTGGAATTAGAAGATAGAATAAGATGCACTTAGATCCGAGACAAAGAAGATTAATGCCAAAAAGGTAAACAAAGGTGGTGTGGATTTTTGTTTTCTAAAATACTTAGGTACGAAAATTAAATCATTAAGAATTATGCATACATGAGCAGAGTGAACAAGAAAAATGTGGTTACATGATTTTTTGAAAGCCAAAGAAGAGGGTTGCAAGTATATCACGAAGCAGGAACTTAAAAAAAATAGAAAAAAACCATGGAAAATATGTCAAAGCAATAACGTATAAATTTATTGGAAATAACTCGGTATATAAGCTTAAACGAAATGCTAGGGTATTCCTTTATTCGATGGGATACATTATGAATAGACTTTTAGGTTAGCGGTTAGAATGATTTTTTTCAGTAAATGTAACCTATTGTAAGATTAAGTTAACGAATTAACCTTAGACCCAACCTTAGACCCTTGGATGTGTCGTTAGAGATAGAGATCTATATATAGACAACATTCCTTTACCAAGAAACATAGGTGAGAAAAGAATGAAGTACAAAGTTTTTTATCTCCAACTCTTAACACTATTTCTCCTCAACTCACTATAACATATGATTCTCATAACGATCCTAGGTATACTGATGGCCATGCCTCAGTGTCAGTATGACCATTGGAAATGTTTGGAATAACATGCTAATCATATGGACGATCAGTCGATCACTGTAACTATTGGTAGATTATCATTAGTATGCGTGTCAAAAAATGCTACTGCCAGTAAAGGTATCGGTATGTGCACCGGTATAAGCATCGATATGTGTGTTGATATAAGTGCATGTATTTCCCAAAAAATGCCAATGCTTATACCGAAACTTATATCGATGCACATAGAGACATGTATAATGACACACATACAGAAGCATATATCGATGGCGCATTGAGTAACCCAAGAGCCAAAAATTGACTATTCAAAACATTGTTCATAGCTCCATTCAATCTAGTACACACATGATGTCAAATGCGTGCTGCTCTTTCATCTAGTGGCAGATTTTTAAGATGTTTAACTTATTGGAGATCTGGTCTCGAGTCATTTCAAATTATGTAAAGATGACTTGAAATGAATGAAATATGATAGCTCTACCTAAGGACATAGTGTTCTGCCATGTTGTAGCCTCAGTTAGGTTTCTCCCTCAACTCATTTTATTTTTTTGAATTACAAGCACATATACTTCTTTCATAGGCTTCCACCCATAGCAGAAACCTATGCATTGATGTAATACTCTCTACTTGGAACTCCCAATCTATAGTTTTATAAAGACCATAAGTTTCTCGGAGGGAACCAACATGAATGCATGCATGTGCATATAGACATGCACCATTTACACTACTTATTCTATTATAAGCACATTAGGTGCACCAAGATGGCATATATATATGCTTAGATGTGGTGTCGAGAAGGAAGGAAACTATGCAAATTGGCATACGTTATAATACATAAACAAGTATTGGTCTAAGTGACTGATAAGCTATATGGATTTAGAAATATGTCGAGATGTCCACCAATCATAAGATAGATAAGGATAACAAGGTATCTAACACTACAACATATGAGGGGCATACCGACGCTGCCTATAGCCACGGTCACTCCGGGCGTCGGTATAAACATTGGAAAAGTCCATTTAAAGATACCAACGGTCCAACGTATGACTTTTGAAAATGGATCATCTGGATGTCTTGCGACTATCAGTATGGGCGTTGGTATGAGCGTCGGTATATCGGCTGATATAAGCGTCAATAATTTACTAGAAATTACCGATACCCATACCGATGCTTATACCAATGAATATACCGAGGCCGTTGTCGGCGCGAAAGCAACGGTTAGTGGATCAGGCCAACCGCTGGATAACACGGTGTACACCGGGTGCTACTTGCAACTCAGGTATAACTTCTAGAAGATGCATACTCACCAAGATCGATTAGAAAGAGATCCTTTCTAAGTTAATTTCACCTTAGGTCACATGAAAATTTACATGCTCTTTTCTTCTTGTAGCCAAAACTCTTGTTAATGTAAGGATACGTTCATAACTTCTCAATTGAAAACTCAAAAACTAATCAAAATTTTATTTGATAAAAAATAAAAACATGAAAATTCAATGCATGTGATATAATTGGTTGTCATTCTTTTGGAGGAAGGGTTCCAGTGATGACAACAATTGCAAGATCTAGAGTCCAATGTGATTACTCTTTGAAGGGAAATAGAATTATCATGGAATGGAAAACCTAGACAAGATTCGCATCATTAAAATCAATCAGAGATAGAATTTGAGCAATCTAGTTTGCATAACCCAAAAGTGATTGAGTAATAAGCTTTTGACGTTGTTCACTTCAAGTCAATAAGTGAATGTTAAACTTGGATATTGACAATGAAAATTCAACCTCCTAACATCAGTATGTAGCACACAGATACTCATTAGAATTAGGCGTTCAACTCAAAGTTAATCTAACCTAGAGAAGACTCTTAGCTGCTTCTAGAGAAGACTCTTAGCTGCTTCTTCTGCAGGAAAAAATCAAGTGGCCAAAGTCCTTTCAATAGACGAATTACAAAAAACTTCTGATGCAGGTCATTTAAAATACCTAATATTTATAGAAACACAAAATATATTGATGTGGGACGCACGTCGTTGTGACACCTCTATATGCGATATTTGTTCTCTCAAATTTTAAACTAGAGACATGCACATCCAATGCACATAATGTTCTCATATCTATGATACGTGATGTTAGGCATTTGCTGCACTGGCGTTTGCAAAGCAACACCTTGTCCTTCAGTTCAACTAATGTCGTCGTCGCATCAAGAATCAGCTGTTTCACATCATCATGTTCTTTGAACTCTTCGGTATTCACCATCAGCCAGTCAATCACACGTTTCTGTCGTCTTTCCATCAACGAGTTAAGGAAACCTTGGAATGATGCATGGCAATAAGGAAACCTTGGAATGATGCATGCCATGCTCCTTCAGAACCGTCTTCTCTCTCAACAGCATCTTGAAACTTTGTCCGCAGTAACTCTTTAATATCATCCATGCTTCTCATTCCTTCGTTAGCCCTGTTCACAGCAAGCTTTAGACCCGAATCTGTCAACTGAAAATTCTTACATGTTTCGGATTCCTAATGAATTGGATCGTCTACAATAATCTCATCATTATCAAGCATAACAAGCTCCTCCCCACCATTGCACTGGCCCAAGGTGATCGCCGACTCCAAATGATTTTTGAGAACAAAAGTTCTCATCATTATCCGCGTAGAATACATTGAAGACCAGACTTGCGCGCTGATCTGGGAAAATCCTGCAGGAAGCGACGACTACTAGCATACTGTCCGTCCATTTCTCGCACCTCTGATGCAAGTAGATCAATGTTGAAATAATATTCTTGCCGCTGAAATGGTGGAAATGCTAGAATACATATCTGACCATCGTACATGCGTACCAAGAAATTTTCACTAGTTCTCTTACATATCATAGTGAGCTTTTGAATTCTGATCTTTTGAAAGAATTCATTCTTCAGATCTTCTACATAAGCACAGTAAACATCTTTCATAGCTATATAGAATACCCCTTTGAATAACTTATCATCAGCCTTCACTACGTTAACACCATGCTGAAATCTTTGAAAAATGGCCTCGGTCTACTTATCCATGTGAAAATCCTTTTTGTTGAATATTGTCACGTTGCTAATGGCTGCACTCAGTATGGAAAGTAGCATATCCTCTTGATCACTACGATCAAAACTTCCCAGTCCCTCAAAATCAAGAAGCACGTACATGTATTCCGAATCCCATCTTACTGTCATCCATACACCATCTATACACCTACCTCTAGCAACATCAAAAAGGCTCCCGGCAGGATGGTTCAGAAGGTAAGACTTTCCACTACTCTGTTTACCCATTGAAGAAATAACCTTTATCCTTCCCTTTCATGATTCGAGCAGCAGATCATATGCTCCGAAGCACAGAACGCTTGCCAATGGAACAACATCTGAGAATTGAACATCGGAAGGAATTTCAAAACCATCAATCATCAATCTCAACATGTTAGTCTCTGCCCTTCCTCCATGAATTGTCGCGCTGACAGATAATGAAGTGTTCTTTCTCAGATAGAGAGGCACATCAACAGCCGTGCTCGAACAGAAGCGATCGGGTCTATATTCAAACAGTTTCTGACATCTTCGTTCGCATTGCACCATTAATATTCACTGCAAAAAAAGTGCAGAGGTCGCCACAAACGCTTAGAATCATGCGTGCTGCTTCTCTCTACACAATGCTCGAAACAAAAACGGTGCTTGGCCTCCGAACAGAGTTTGCGCCCCCTCGTTCATCAGATGATCCGTATGCCTCCCTTTTCAGATATTTAGCGATCAAGTTCCTGCCGGATCTCACCTATTCTAATTCATGCGCTATGGAGCCTTTGCTCACTCGAACAAAAAGCCCCCCTTTTCTTCTTCTGTCACCTGCCTGATGAATTAGCGCTATGGAGCCTTTGCTCACTCGAACAAAAAGCCCCCCTTTTCTTCTTCTGTCACCTGCCTGAGAACCCCCTCCTCCGAGAGCATGTGTCCGATCCACCTCCCAATTGAATGATTATGGCAACTATCAGCACATCAGAACTCTTCCGAAAAGAGCGCCGTATTTGCTAGAGATATCAGCATCTTTTGGCCTCGGAAGATGGAACAAAATCCAAGCTACTGATCCTTCGTCCTCTGTGAGAATAACCATCCGATGAAGACACTCGTAGATTCTCTACATATTGAATCAGCAATGCACAATGA
>CM035416.1:143150090-143235090 GCA_020310875.1 Ceratopteris richardii
GAAAAAAGTGGACAAAAAGGAGTTAGACGTACAAGCCAGTAATAATAGCATTACACGGAATGAACATATGGAAGAAATATTCCAAGCATTTTATGAGATGGATGAAGATCATGATGGTGAAGTAGATGTCGAGAGTTTCATGCACACAACTGCTCATCCACGATTAGAAGTCGATAAAGAATATGAAAACATGCAAAGACTACCTCGTTTAGAACTTTACAATGGAGCAAAAATATCTATACTATGTGTGTCACTCGCGATGCTGAAAATACAATCCATTTATGGATGGTCCGATTTTGCTATAGGGCAATGACATGCCTCCAACACGTGGAGATACAAAAAAACTTCTACAATCCATTGGAATGCATTACACTAAGATGCATGCTTGTCCGAATGATTTCATCCTCTTTCGGAATGAGTATGAGCATCTCCACGTATGTCCAAATAGTAGAGCAAATAGATTTAGAGAAGACCTTATAGATGAAGCAATCGCTGCAAGGGTTCATTGCAAAGGTCTACTTTTGTTAGTCGGGTGATGGTGAACTTTTTGCAAAAAAGGAGAGCGAGTTTTAGAGATGATAATTCTCAAGAAGGCCAGCTAGATTATTGTGGAGTGCTTCAAGATATCTTGAAACTATCTTTTAGGAAGTTTGATTACTTTGTTTTTGATGTGAAATGTTTCAAAGTAGTCACCTCTAGAAGAAACACAACAATGAGGCAGGATAAAAGCGGTTTCCTTCAAGTTGACTCTGCAAAATTATGGAAAAATGAAAGAGATACATTTTTACTTCTCGAACACTGTGAGCAAGTTGTTTTTATACCAGATTCGAAAGAACCAGAGCGGCTATTTGTTTTACAAGTCACCCCACATAGTAGAAAAATTTGTGAAACATAGATATAGAAGAAACTCCATCTACAGTGGACTTCAAGATTCATTTGATAGTCGAGGAGGAAGAGATCATTGTTCGAGAAGAAGAGGTCATTGAAGAAAGCAAAATACAGGATGAAGCCATAGATGATGATAAGGAAGAAACCAAAATAGCAAGTGATTTAGAAGTCTTCAATATAGAGATAGATATTCTCTTTACATCGGATCTCCAAGAGGATGCTAGAATAGAGGAGTTTTGAATCAAACACTTATACTTATCAATTTTTCGTTTTTCTTTTTTGCTAGGTTCTTTTGTACACTACCATTTCTCTATATTACCTTTATTATCATATGATGTTGGTATAAATCGCAAGCCTACACATTTGGCTTGGAAGCTATCATGAAGACTCTACATACATGAAGAACCATAGGAACATATGCTAGTGGTTAATTACCACTTTATCTCATTTGTAAAAGTCAAAATGACTTGGAATCTTTTGTAATCATCTACCAAAGTGAGTTGTGGAAAAAGTAGCCTATTTGATTGAGAGAATATCTCCAAGCTTTTAGGACCTTGATCATAGGAAGCCAAAATTTGAATTTGAATTCAAATTTTTGCACATATCCTATAAAAATGTACTTGGAAAAATCGCGGGTAGATCACTTCATTCCCGAGGCTTACTCTAATATTGAGTTTGAGTGTGTGTAAGGACTACATCATAGCCTACACCTCTCTATACCATTTGACAATGCTAGACATGCCAATGGAGTTGTACACAAGTGTTAATCAATAGATACATTTACATCATTCATCTTTATGTTCTCTGTTAATCTACTCAAACATCTGTCAACTTGTCAAGGGCATATCTAGGTCAATACTACTCCAAATTCCGTGATTCAAAGCTTGTTGGATTCATCTTAAAGTCTACCATAGGTATCAAAAATTGAAGACATTCCATTCAGCAGATTTAGAGAAATCGTTGTCGAGGTGCTCACTGGTCTATCTCCGCTACAGTCCTAAAAAGTCGGGGGTATACCAAATCTTGCTAAATTAATTTCTCTTAGCATAGCTCATTATTTTACATCATTCCACTTGCAAATGTTAGCTTACAAAGCGAATTGAATACCCCTAGAAGGAATTTTATCAATTGCTATTGTGCTGGTCACACTGAGCAAAACATTCAGCAGGTGTCAAGACCGAAATAGAAGGTTTTCTTGAGTTTGTGACTTCCAAAGTTATCTGTTTTGATTCAATCATTGCACACATCAAATCCAAAGGACATAGGCCAATTCTTGGTGTCATTGGAAAGCTAAGGAAGTCTCCTAATCAATTCTAAAGCAAGAGAGGGTTGGTACAAAGCAGGTTTAGCAGTACCTACTCAGTTTCCTGGATCATCCATCCATCTTTCCCAACAGTGGTATCAGAGCAAATAAGGTAAAATGGGAGATGGTTTTCCTTTATTTATTGAAAAATTGGACAGGAACAACTATCAAGCTTGGTCTCTACGGATGAAGACCTACTTAAAAGGAAGGAGTCTATATGGATCCATCTCAGGAGATGAGGAATCGCCCTCATTCAAAGCAAGAGGTTTGCCAACCAAGGAGGAGGAAGAAAAACTCAACACATGGTGTGCAAGGGATGCATTGGCAAGGTCTTATTTACTCAACTCTATATCTGACTTTCTTTTACCTCATATCAGAAATTGTAAGACTTCCCAAGAGACTTGGGAAACCTTGTCATCATATTTTTCTTCCAATACAAGGGCTAGGAAAAATCAGTTGTGGATTGAATTCACAACACTAAGGAAGCAACCTATGCAAGTTGTTTCAGAATTTGTGACCAAGATCAAAGATGTTGCAGATCAGTTAGCAAGCATAGGAGAAGAGATTGAAGAAGAACAAATTGTAAGGCAGGTAATCAATGGAATCAAGGCTGATGACAAGTGGGAAAGCTTCACCACTGCAATGGATCTCTGTTGAAGAAACACTCACGAATTTGACAAACAGACAGGCATAAAAGAAAAAAGAAAAAAAAAGGAGAAGCAGAATCAAAGAAAATCAAAAGCCTTAGTGGGGGGACAAATCCACGACGGTTATGTACAGTACAGAATCTTCGAGGATTAGAGTTCGTTACACCGAATCAAACTGTACATAGAGAGAACGTGCATAAGAATAATGGAAGGGGAAGTGCGTTTTCAAGAGCGCGCAGTATAAATAGACCACATACAGAAAGAATGAGAGAGAGAGTTTTTAGTTATGGTTAGAAGAAGACGCCAGAGATCGCGTATGTAGAAGAAGACGCCAGAGATTGCGTATGTAAAGATGAATAACAGAAACCTGAAATGTCGGGTATTCATCTGAGAGAGATGGTAGGAAGGAACTACTCACTGTAGGAGAGTTTCTGTAGCTTCAGCAAGAAGAGGCCAAGCCTGTTTGTACACATCTTCTCTAATAGAAAACACATGTTCATGTGGAAATTCGTGTGCACTATTCGTATGTGAAGAAACCAAAGTATTGTCATACTATGGTTAAAATAGTTAACAGTTAAAGTTTTCATAGTAAACATATTTTTGGTCAGTTACAGTTTCTTAGTAAACGAGTAATTTCCGGTAGAAGAACGAAGTAGATCTCGCAGAGTAATGCAAAGTTTTGTATGAGAGATAGCTCATTTTGTAGCTAGACATCTCTACTTTCAGTTGATCAAAGTTTCCGGTGGATAAGATATCTACACACAGTACAAAGCCTGACCGGAAAGAGGTTTTTTGAACTAGTGGAGTTTTTTCTTAAACCTCAGGAAGAGTTCAGTAAGTTAAGGAAGTTCACACATCACTCCCTTACTTCATAAACATTCACTTGAAGTAATTATAAACAGAATTGAACTTCATTCCGGTACAATTCCGGTACGATCACGATGTCAGTCCAGTGACAGTCTGGTGAAGTTTTGGTGAAATTTTTTCCCTGAATTTAGAGCGCAGTCTTATACGTTGAGTGTCAGAAACTTTGCTAAGCTATTGATTGATTACAGAGGTGTTCTAAATCACACTGGCTTAGTTCTCCTTGGGCGTGGCGAATTCCGCAGGCTTAATAAGGTTCAACCTTCGTCGCATCAACAAGAAGTGGTATCAGGAGGAGCCGAGTAAAACCACAACAGTGGTATCAGAGCCAAGGATAGATCCAAGAGCAAGGGTGAATCGACTACAAGTGGATATCAGAGCTAGGCATATCAAATCAGAGTAGGCTAGACCCAAGAGCCGAAAGATTCTGAAAAGCAGAAAGGTTCTCAAGGAACAACCGGAAGTGAAGATACAAGAGAAGTCAAAAACTTTCATAAGGAAAGGAGAACGCTGAAGAGATCAACAGCAAACGGTATCAAGAAGTATTATGAAGTCATCCTCAAGAGTAAAGGTTTGTGAAAGGTAAAACCCTTAACATCATACTCACGGGAAAAATTATGGTAGACCACGTTACTATTGAAAAACTGGACAGAGATAATTATCCTGCATGGGTAATGCGCATGGAAGCCTTACTTATGAGTAAGGACTTAATGATATATGTGACCGGAGAAGAAAAGAAGCCGACTTTCGAAGATGATAGTCAACCAGAAAAAGAAGAATTAGAACCCTTGAAGCTGTGGCAGAAGAAAGATGCAACGACAAGAGCCTACATCTATAATACCGTAACTGACCATCTACTACCGCACATTAGAGGTCTGGAGAAAGCAGAGGACATATGGACTGCATTGGAAGATCATTTCCAAAATACTACGAAAGCTAGGAAGGCTAGCTTAGGGTCCGAGTTTACGACATTCAAAAAGAAGTCCAGTCAAAGCATTAGTGACTATGTTACTAAAATGAAGGACCTAGCAGATAGTCTTGGATCCATAAATGAAGAAGTCAAAGATCACAGATTGATAGCGCAAGTGCTCACAGGTTTGAGAGGAGATGAAAGGTGGAAACCTTTCGTACTTTCAATTGAAATTTCTTTAAATCATTTCGTGCCAGTTTTAAATCAGTTGCTTGGTTTGATGCTCACATATGAGCAAGACCTGAAAGGAGATGGAGACAAAGGACAAAGTTCAACGATGTACATGAAGAACAAGAAGAAAGACAAAGGTAAACCAAAAGACAAAGAAGAGTCAAGCTCTCAGGCCTATTACGCAAGAGGTAAAGGCACTGGCAGAGGAAGAGCAAGAGGTTTTGGAAGAGGAAGAAGTAGCCAGAATACCAACAAGACGGCCTGCTGGATTTGTGGATTAAGTAATCATCTGGCTCATGACTGTTGGCACAATCAACAAGGATCAAATCAGAATCATAACAATAATAGCAGAACTAGGAGCGGAAGATATCAAAGAGGCAGACAAGGCCAAAGAGGCGGTTATGGTAGAGGTGGAGCGAGAAGTTGGGGACAGTATCAATCCTACAACACCACCTACAACAACTATGCAAATGACACGTAGAATGAAAGTCATACATCGTTGATGATGAACTCTATCAGCACATCAGAAAATGAAGACCTAAAGGTATTTAACATTGATTCTGGATGCTCTAATCATTTGTCAGGAAGTATAGAACTAATGTGAGAACTAGAAAAAGGTAGTTCTAGTCACACTGTTCAAATAGGTGACAATACGAGACATAGCGTACATTCAATTGGAAAAGTGAAATGCAAGAGTGGAGCAGATTTGCTAACCAATGTTTTGTATGTTCCAACAATACCAAAAAATTTGATCAGTGTGGGACAGATAGTTGAAAAAGGTTTTCAGGTCAGATTTACAAACAAAGGAGTATTTGTAGAAGATCCCGAGAATGGATATAATCAGATCGTTTCTGGAAAGAAAGAAGGAAGACTCTTTACTTTAAGAGTACAAGGGAACATTGGCCAAGCGTTGCTCACACATGGAGAAAAGATAATTACAGAACTTGATCTATGGCATAAGAGATTAGGTCATTTCAATGAAAAAGGAATTAAAGCTATGATCGCAAATCAGTCTGTACTGGGATTACCGAACATACAGAATCAACACATGATTCATAAGTGCGAAGCATGTCAGATGGGAAAAGCCCACGGGTTACCTTTCCGGAAGAAAGGATTCAAACATGATGGAGTACTTGAGCTTATTCATACATATGTATGGGGGCCAACGAAAGAAGGATCAATCAGCGGATCGAGGTACTATGTCTTATTCATTGATGATGCAACAAGGTGGATAACTCTTTATGTTTTGAAAGAGAAATCAGAAGTGTTTGGAGCTTTCAGGCATTTTCATGCATATGCTGAAAGACTTACCGGACGAAAACTTAAAAGACTAAGGTCTGATGGAGGGGGAGAATACTTCTCCCGAGAATTCAATGACTATCTTTGGAACGCAGGAATTAAGAGAGAAATAACGTGCAGATATACACCACAACAAAATGGAGTAGCAGAAAGAAGGAATCGAGTTCTAATTGAATTTGCACGAGCTATGCTAAACGAAAAAGATTGTCCAAATTATCTTTGGGCTGAAGCTGTAAATACAGCTACATACTTGGTAAACAGATTACCATGTACAGCATTAGAAGGAATAACCCCTTATGAAGCTTGGTGGGGAAAGAAGCCAACACTTGATCATTGCAAAGTGTTTGGATCAGTAGCGTATGCTTACGTACCATCACAACTAAGACATAAGCTTGAACCGAAAGCAGAGAAATATGTGTTTGTCGGATATGATGAAAAACAGATGGGTTATAGGTTATGGAGTCCTCTAACGAAACAATTTATTCTTTCTAGAGATGTTACTTTTGATGAACAGAAAAGATTGTATACAGATCAAGGTCAAACAACTGAAGAATTTGAAGAAGAAGTAAGAAGAAAAGAAAAAGGAAAATCAATTGTGCAGGTAAACAGCGATGAAGATCATATACAGGCAAGTACGTCCAGGATCGGATCCGGTATGAGAAATGAAGATGAAGAAGTGTATTCAGACACTTATGAAGAACGCGAACCAAGAAGGTCAAGCAGGACTAGAAGACAACCAGAAAAGGTATTCATATGATACCTCATACATAACTCAGAAAGATTATGCATATATGGTCAAAGATGATGAAGAACCACAGAGCTATGATGAAGCTAAAGGGAAGAAGCAATGGGAAGAAGCAATGAAAGAAGAAATCAGCACACTGGAGGAGAACAAGACATGGGAACGTTCCGAAACCCAATGGTAAGAAAGTAATCGGAAATAAATGGGTTTTCAAAGTAAAGAAATTTGCAGATGGAAGGATAGCCAGCCACAAAGCAAGGCTGGTGGTCAAAGGCTATGCCTAGATGCATGGCATAGATTATGATGAGACGTTTAGTCGGGTGGCAAGAATGTCAACCATAAGGACAGTAATTATTGTAGCTGCATCGAAAGGATGGAAGCTAAGTCAGCTAGATATAAAGAACGCATTTCTGAATGGATACATTTCTGATGAAGTGTACATGGAACAACCTGAAGGGTTTGAAAGTTTCAGATACCCAAACTTTGTCTGCAGATTAAGAAAAGCACTTTATGGACTGAAGCAAGCTCCAAGAGCTTGGAATTACAGACTTGTGAAATATCTGAATGAACTTGGATACCAAAGTTCGAAGGTAGACGCAAGTCTACTCATAAATAGAACAGAAGAAGGTATGATCTACATTTGTATTTATGTAGACGACTTAATAATCACAGGAACCTCAGATGAAGGGATTACAGAAGTAAAGAAACTACTCGAAAGAGAGTTCAAGATCAGTGACCTAGGGAAGTTATCATATTTCTTAGGAATGGAAATCACATACACAGATCATGGTGTATATGTTTCACATGAAAGGTATCTCCTAAAATTACTGAAGAAGTTTAATATGGAGAATTGCAGAGAAGCTTCAACACTGCTTGAAGTAAATCATAAACTCAGCAGATACGGTGGTGCAGAGTTTAAAGATATGAAGAGATATCAGTCATTAGTAGGAAGTTTAATTTATGCTACCCTAACGAGACCAGATCTTAGTTATGCAGTGGGAGTTCTCTCACAATTCATGCATTGTCCGACAGATCAACATTGGGTTGCAGGACAAAGAGTTCTTAGATACGTCAAAAGAACTATAAAAGAAGGATTATATTATCCCTTTATGTCAGATATAAAGCTGAAAGCATACAGTTACTCAGACTAGGCTGGAAGTCAAGATGACAAAAGATCAACGCACAGGTATATGATATACCTAGGAGATAAGCTGGTAAGCTGGTGTTCAAAGAAGCAACACACAGTAGCGTTATCATCAACAGAAGCCGAATACAAAGGACTCGTAGAAGCAGCTAAAGAAATAGTATGGATGCAGACCTTGTTCAAAAGCATGGGTATTGATCAAGGTGTACCTATCATACACGGAGATAATATGAGCTTGTTGTATCTAGCAACAAACCCAGTATTTCATGCAAGAACAAAGCACATAGAGATTCAGTATCATTTCTTGAGGGAAAAGGTAATGGAGAAAGATATAGAAATAGTATACACTCCGACAAAAGATCAGATTGCAGACATTTTGACAAAGAGCTTGGATGGAACGAAGACAAACAGATTCAAAGAGATCGCAGGTATAGAAGAAAGGAAGATATATGAAAGACCGAAAGATGTCAAGTTAGTGATTGAGGGGCAGCTGTTGAAGAAACACTCACGAATTTGACAAACAGAGAGGCATAAAAGAAAAAAGAAAAAAAAGGAGAAGCAGAATCAAAGAAAATCAAAAGCCTTAGTGGAGGGACAAATCCACGACCGTTATGTACAGTACAGAATCTTCCAGGATCAGAGTTCGTTACACCGAATCAAACTGTACATAGAGAGAACGTGCATAAGAATAATGGAAGGGGAAGTGCGTTTTCAAGAGCGCGCAGTATAAATAGACCACATACAGAAAGAATGAGAGAGAGAGTTTTTAGTTATGGTTAGAAGAAGACGCCAGAGATCTCGTATGTAGAAGAAGACGCCAGAGATTGCGTATGTAAAGATGAATAACAGAAACCTGAAATGTCGGGTATTCATCTGAGAGAGATGGTAGGAAGGAACTACTCACTGTAGGAGAGTTTCTGTAGCTTGAGTAAGAAGAGGCCAAGCCTGTTTGTACACATCTTCTCTAATAGAAAACACATGTTCATGTGGAAATTCGTGTGCACTATTCGTATGTGAAGAAACCAAAGTATTGTCATACTATGGTTAAAATAGTTAACAGTTAAAGTTTTCACAGTAAACGTATTTTTGGTCAGTTACAGTTTCTTAGTAAACGAGTAATTTCCGGTAGAAGAACGAAGTAGATCTCGCAGAGTAATGCAAAGTTTTGTATGAGAGATAGCTCATTTTGTAGCTAGACATCTCTACTTTGAGTTGATCAAAGTTTCCGTTGGATAAGATATCTACACACAGTACAAAGCCTGACCGGAAAGAGGTTTGCTGAACTAGTGGAGTTTTTTCTTAAACCTCAGGAAGAGTTCAGTAAGTTAAGGAAGTTCACACATCACTCCCTTACTTCATAAACATTCACTTGAAGTAATTATAAACAGAATTGAACTTCATTCCGGTACAATGCCGGTACGATCACGGTGTCAGTCCAGTGACAGTCTGGTGAAGTTTCGGTGAAATTTTGTCACTGAATTTAGAGCGCAGTCTTATACGTTGAGCGTCAGAAACTTTGCTAAGCTATTGATTGATTACAGAGGTGTTCTAAATCACACTGGCTTAGTTCTCCTTGGGCGTGGCGAATTTCGCAGGCTTAATAAGGTTCAACCTTCGTCGCATCAACAAGAAGTGGTATCAGGAAGAGCCGAGTAAAACCACAACAGTGGTATCAGACCCAAGGATAGATCCAAGAGCAAGGGTGAATTGACTACAAGTGGATATCAGAGCTAGGCATATCTAATCAGAGCAGGCTAGACCCAAGAGCCGAAAGATTCTGAAAAGCAGAAAGGTTCTTGTAGTACCCCTTCTCTTTTCCCTTTCTCCCTTTGTGGCATGTGAGCAGTGAGCAGAACCCACTGGCACTCTGAGCATGAAGTCCGAAGAAGATAGAAGAGAAAGAGATTACAAGGAGAGCTCTCAGATGCCCTGGGCTGCATTGGGCTGCAGCTTCAAGGAATGATCCATCCCATTTCATGGACATAATGGTATTCCAGGCAGTTGATGCTTTCACTTGTTGATTTCACTCTCATTGCCACCTTGGTTGATTTGTTTATCTCTCTCTTTTTCTCTCTCTTCCTATCTCTCTTCCCCCATCTTTTCTCTCAGCTCCCCTCTGCCCCGCAAAACCCCCTCAGCCTTCCCCGCAAAGCCCCCTCTGACCCCCTTCAGCCCGCAAGCCCCCTCTCGTACTCTCTCTCTCTCTCTCACTCTCTCTCTCTCTCTCTCCCCCCTCTCTCTCTCTCTCTCTCTCTCTCTCTCTCTCTCTCTCTCTCTCTCTCTCCCTCTCTCTCTCTCCCTCTCTCTCTCTCTCTCTCTCTCTCTCTCTCTCTCTCTCTCTCTCTCTCTCTCTCTCTCTCTCTCTCTCTCTCTCTCTCTCTCTCTCTCTCTCTCTCTCTCTCTCTCTCTCTCTCTCTCTCTCCCCCCTCTCTCTCTCTCCCCCTCTTTCTCTCTCTCTCTCTCTCTCTCTCTCTCTCTCTCTCTCTCTCTCTCTCTCTCTCTCTCTCTCTCTCTCTCTCTCTCTCTCTCTCTCTCTCTCTCTCTCTCTCTCTCTCTCTCTCTCTCTCTCTCTCTCTCTCTCTCTCTCTCTCTCTCTCTTCCCCCCCTTCTTCTCTCTCCTCCCCCGCCCCCCGCTGCCATCCTCCCCCGCCCCCCGCCTAGCCTCCTCCTCCCCCGCCATCACGCATTCCGCAGCCCTGCAGCCCGCCTCCCTCCGCCTCGTAAATACTTGTGTAGATCCCCCTCCTCTCTCTCTCTTTTTTCCTCTCTCTCTTTCCTTCTCTCTCTCTATTTCTCTCTCTTTCTTTCTCTCTCTCTCTTCTCTTTCGATTTCCCCCTCTCTCTCTATTTCCCTCTCTTTCTCTTTCTCTTCCTTTCTCCCTTTTTCTTTCTCTCTCTCTTTATCTCTCTCTCTCTCTCTCTTTTTTCTCTCCTCCCCCGCGTGCCCTCCTTCTATCTCTCTCTATCTCTCTCTCTCTTTTCTCTCTCCTCCCCCGCATGCCCTCCTTCTATCTCTCTCTCTCTCTCTCTCTCTCTCTCTCTCTCTCTCTCTCTCTCTCTCTCTCTCTCTCTCTCTCTCTCTCTCTCTCTCTCTCTCTCTCTCTCTCTCTCTCTCTCTCTCTCTCTCTCTCTCTCTCTCTCTCTCTCTCTCTCTCTCTCTCTCTCTCTCTTTCCTCGTCCTTGCCCCTCTCTCTCTCTCTCTCTCTCTCTCTCTCTCTCTCTCTCTCTCTCTCTCTCTCTCTCTCTCTCTCTCTCTCTCTCTCTCTCTCTCTCTCTCTCTCTCTCTCTCTCTCTCTCTCTCTCTCTCTCTCTCTCTCTCTCTCTCTCTCTCTCTCTCTTCCTCGTCCCTGCTCTCTCTCTCTCTCTCTCTCTCTCTCTCTCTCTCTCTCTCCTCTCTCTCTCTCTCTCTCTCTCTCTCTCTCTCTCTCTCTCTCTCTCTCTCTCTCTCTCTCTCTCTCTCTCTCTCTCTCTCTCTCTCTCTCTCTCTCTCTCTCTCTCTCTCTCTCTCTCTCCCCCCCTTCTTCTCTCTCTTCCCCCGCCGCCCCCGCTGCTCCCCTCCCCCGCCACCCGCCCTCCGCCATTCCCCCCCGCCACCCGCCACCCGCAAGCCCCGCCCCTCACTCCGCAGCCCTCCGCCCACCGCCCCCTCTCTCCCCCCTCCTTCTCTCTCCTCCGCCCACCACCCCCGCCCCCTCACTCTGCAGCCCTCCGCCCACCACCCCCGCCCCCTCACTCCGCAGCCCTCCGCCCACCGCCCCCTCTCTTCCCCCTCCTTCTCTCTCCTCTGCCCACCACCCTCGCCCCCTCACTCCGTAGCCCTCCGCCCACCGCCCCCGCCCCCTCACTCCGCAGCCCTCCGCCCACCGCCCCCTCTCTCCCCCCTCCTTCTCTCTCCTCCGCCCACCACCCCCGCCCCCTCACTCCGGAGCCCTCCGCCCTCCGCCCACCACCCCCGCCCCCTCACTCCGCAGCCCTCCGCCCACCGCCCCCTCTCTCTCCTTCCCCCGCGAGCCCCCCTTCTTCCATCCGCCTTCCCCCCCTTCCTCCTCATCCCTCCCCCTCCACTTTACCCCCTTGAGCTTCCCCTCTGCCACTCCCGCACCCGCCCCCGCACCCTTCCCCCTCACACACCTCCGCCCCCTCACCCTCCTTCCACATACGTGCACACTCACTCCCACACCCATGCACATACACACACAAATATACATACACACATATGCACATTCACATACACACACACACCCACACAATCGCACATACACTAATACACACACGTACACAATCACACACACACTCATGCATATCCACTCACATCGGGGCACACAGACACTTTCACATACACTCATACTCGCACACACACACACATAGACACTCCCACATCCGCACACACAAAGATGAACACACACCCACATACACATGTATGCCCACACACAATCACCCGCACACATTCTCACTCCCTCCGGCACACACACATACACCCACCCCCACACACACACTTTCACACACTCTAAGCACACAAGAAATCCTCCAAGTAATAAAGTAATGGATCCTCATGGGATATATCAAACCGTCAACAGGAGGCCATTCTCAGATCAGAGCAGTGGAAGCAGTGGAGTCAGAGCACTTGAGAAGGATTGTGGCTGAAACAATCTACATTTAGAGATAGATGGTGAATTTATGGTATCATTAGACTCTATTTGTTCCCTATTGTCGTGGCAAGCACGCAAGATTGAATTTGACCTCAAATGGGAGCCTTGGAAAAGACATTTACATTCCATGATGATTTCTTTTGCACTTCCAAAGTGTACGGGGCCCTTCAGTTGTATTGCCAGGATTAAACAAGGCGGGTGAAAAGGTAAAAGGTAATTTTCAAAAGTGAAGGGGGATAAAACAAATATTGCCGCCAACCATTCACGGTGACTACCTATTTTTGTGGATCTAATTCAAATCAAGTGGAATATTTGACCTACCCTCCAATTTTGGGTGATTAACCGACGCGTGATCAGTGGACGTGAAGATTCGGCAAGGCCTCTTGGCCTATTGGGGCCTATAAAAGCAATGGATTTTTGCTCATTGGGGTACAACAATTTTAGAGGTACAGAGGATCGTGTAAACGTGGAGAGGTCCTCACTTGCACTTGGTGGTTTCAAGCCTATTGTAGGAGCTACTCTGTAGTGTGTATACAGAGGGTAGGCTTCTCATTGGAGGGCTATGAGCACTATAGTGTAAGAGAGTAGCTTGGATTTATTTTCCTTTCTGTGAGTCAGTGTGTTGATTAATCCCTATTCTCTTGAGAAATTCTACCGTTTGTATTGTTCTGAGCTAGACTGCATGTAATTAGCCCCTTAAGCTGATGAGAAGATTCTGTGCATTGAGCTTATTTATTTCTAGGATGGCATGTTAGCCTTCTAAGCCTGCACTTTTGAGCATTTGACCAACCTTGTAATCATCTCAGTCAAATCAAGAAGTGATTGGTCTTCCTTGGTCATTTGTTGTCCATATTTTCTGAAGCATTTACCATTCTGTACAATTCTTGTTGTCTACCTGCTCACAGAAATGTTAAAGGGTATACTTCCCTAAAGAGAACCCCCCTTGAGTAGGTGACGTACTGGACGTGTCTAATCTTCATTCTCTACCTTTGTTAAAAGCGGATACCCCAGTACCTCCTCTACAGTTTGGCACGCCCGGTGGGACATTTGCATTTCTGTGAGAGGTATTTTTGCCCTATTACATTTGCAAGTAGGTACATGACCCATACACGGGCAGATAAGGAGTCTCTTCGTGTTCGGAGGAGCCTAAACAAGTTAGCCATAACCACGGCTAGTAACTCTACCTCCCCTCTGTCCTCCCTAAATTTATCAATTGACTTGGGTGCGACACCATTGTCAAAAGAGGGGTATAGGAGAACTCTAGACTTCTCCTCAGATACATCCGAAGAAACACCAGTACAGATGGAGGATCTCTCTCATTTGCTCTCCAGATTAAATATCAAATTCCCTACCTTCAAGGGACAAGCCTATGAGGATGTTGATGATCATGTGAGGAGATTCATCTCTTTATGCCGTGGAAGAGGTCTGCAAAATAGAGAGGATGCAATGCTGGCACTTTTTCCATCCACATTGGAGGGTCTTGCAGATAAATGGTATAGTCAATATGCAGATGGCCATTTCACTACATGGGAGGCTCTGAAGGCGGCATTCTCACAAACATTCCGACCAAGTGATTCTTCGGAAAGGGCTCTAGATCAGCTAGAAAATTTGAAGCTGAGATCAGGTGAATCTTTTCATGAGCTTCACACTAGAACAAAAGCACTTGTTGCACGTCTGCCACATGCTCCAGGTGACTTTTTAGTTTAAAAGTGGATCGAAAAGGCTCTGCCTAGGTCATCTCAGCAAAAGCTTCGTGAGTCTCTTAGATTGGATGCGACCCTCAATGATTTTGTTGCAGCGGCATCACGCATTGAAGAAGCAAGGCAACATTTCGAAGGGGATACACAACCAAAGTACGCTGTAGACATGGATCCTATTGAGCAACTGAGGAGGGAACTAGAGGCATTGAAGATGCAACAAAATCAACAAGAAGAGAAGGTCTTGCCACCACTGCGTCAAACTGATGATGAAGTGGCCCAACTTCGCCGTGAGTTAGAAGATTTGAGGACCACTCAGGATATAAGGAGACAAATTTGGTGCACAATCTGTAACAACAATGGACATTCCAATGCTAATTGTCCCAATAAGGTAAGCTCTCAATTTTGTGGGAAGGATGGGCATGAAGCCAGAGATTGCTATTACCTCAAGGGTACACAGCAGAGAGGTAACCCTCAAACTTTGGATTCATACTATGCTAGCACTTCGAATACACCTAACAGAGAGGAGAATAGGCCTGCAAAGCCTAGATATAATAGACCCTTGATGTGCTATCGTTGTGGTGAATATGGTCACATGCAAAATAGGTGTTCCCTCCCAGAAGATGCACCTCCTTGTCAACATTGTCCAGAGGCCAAGGATCATTATACCAAAGATTGCCCAAGAGGTCGTCCTCCTCCAATTCATATGATTGCAGTCTCTCCACATGAAGAAGGAAAAACCACTCAGACTTATGTTGTTTCATCCTCTACTATGCCCATGATGACTAGAGCTAGGCAAGCAGCTGCAACCCAGAGAGATGAACAACAAGGATTTCAGGATAAAGAGGAAGAAAAGGAGTCTGGATGGAAGGACCAAGCACAAATTGAAGGAGCTTATAATAAGATGACTACTTCTCTAAAGGGCCAACCAACAAGTCTGCAAGAAAACACTCAGGAAGTAAACATTGAACAGATCTTGAAAGGTATTCATCACAAGGTTAGTCTATATGAACTTATAAGGATGGATTCAAAAATAAGAAGTGACTTACTGAAGATTATACACTCTGCTCACTTGGTCCAATCACCTAGTATAGATGGGTTCATGGTTGATTTTCCCCCTGCACCCTTAGCAGACTACCAAATCTCAAGATTATCTGTTTGTATAAAGGATGAAGCTCTCACAGGTGTGATCATAGATGGAGGCTCTGGTATCAATTTGATGCCAGATTTTACAATGAAGAAGCTGAAATTAAACCCCACCAAGTTGGCACCATTCACGGTTACATTGGCAGATCAACATCGGGTTGCGCCACTTGGCATTATTGAAAAGGTATTGATGGTAGTACAGGGTTGCCACTTTGTGTTGGATTTTGTTGTTATTGCACTTCCACAGGAGACTTCCTATCCTTTGCTCTTGGGGAGACCTTGGCTGAGACAAGCAAAAGCTTTGCAAGATTGGGGGAAAAACAAACTATGGATTACAACAAGCACCAATAGCCAACTACAATTACATTTGGAAGAAGGATTCGACTCAGGAAAAACTACTGGATATACTATGGATACTCAGGTAATGCTCTCTCTACCCCAAGAAGATGATACATTGTTAAATTGGATGATGGGAAGTGCAGAGTGTTGCACAGTGGAGATCAATGAAATTGAGGAAGAAGTTGCAGATAAGGAAATTACAGAAAAGGGCAATGAAGACCACAAGGTGTTGGAGAATGAGCAACTGAAGGAAAATACAATCTTTGAAGAGGCTACCAATATAAAAGTATCAGAGAGGGAAAATTATGAACCTAAGAGCAAAGAAGATCTCCCTTTTGCAGATATACCTCAAGGTTGGATGAAAGAACATGTTGCAGAATATAAATTAAAATCCACTCCTGCATATAGTGGAGATGATTTCTCAAGCAAGAGTACTCCTGAAACATTGGTTCAAGAAGTAAATTTAGGAAATGAAGAGAACCCTCAAGTAGTCCATTTGGCATCCTCGTTGTGGCATTATCCTCCTTTGCTACAGAAGGTAACTTCTTTGCTTTTTACTTACAAAAGTGTCTTTGCATGGTCCTACAAAGATCTAACAGGAATACCAGAAGAGCTTGGATTACATCGGATACCCTTGGTTGAGGGAGCTGCACCTATAAGAAGTAGGCCATATCGACTCAATCCGAAGTATGCAGAGGCGGTAAAAGCAGAGATTACAAAATTAGAGGAAGCAGGTATAATTGTGCCAGTAGAACATTCCAGGTGGCTCTCCTCTATGGTTATTGTGCCCAAGAAAAATAGCGGAAAAATAAGAGTATGTGTTGATTTCCGTGCTTTGAATAAAGTGACTATTCAAGATGGATTTCCTCAGCCCTTCACAGAGCAAGTACTTGAAGAGGTAGCTGGTCACACTTTGTAAAGTTTCTTGGATGGTTTTAGTGGCTACAATCAGATAGTAATCCATCCTGATGATAGGGACAAAACAGCCTTTGTCACTCCCTGGGGCACTTATGTCTATACTCGTATGGCTTTTGGTTTGAAGAATGCGCCAGCTTCATTTAATAGAACGATGTATCTGATATTGGGCAAATGGTTAACAACATTTCTACGCATTTTCATGGATGACTTTTCAGTATTTTCAGGTACAGATAGAAGGGCAGCAGCTCAAGATTTCCATGACCATTTGGAAAATCTAAAAGAAATTTTTGAGCAATGTCTCAAAACAGGTTTGAAATTGAATCCTGATAAATGTCACTTTTTGGTCACTAAGGGCACTCTTCTTGGTCACATAGTATCTGCTGAAGGCATAACTGTTGACCCTGCAAAGGTTACAGCTATTCTTTCCATGCCAATTCCACAAAGCCCAAAGGAAGTGCAAAGTTTCTTGGGCCATGCAGGGTATCACAGAAGATTCATTAGGATGTATTCGGAAATTACTAAGCCCTTGTCAAGGCTTACTAGTAAAAAGATTCCTTTCTCATGGAGTGCTGAAGCTGACAAAGCATTTTGTGAACTAAAGTTGAGGCTATGTACTGCTCCACTTTTAAGTGTTCCTAATTGGTCATTGGAATTTCATGTGCATACAGATGCTAGTCTTCATGCTGTTGGTGCAGTTTTAGCTCAACCATCATCTCACAAAGTGGATAGACCTATCTCTTATGCCAGCAGATTACTCAACCAAGTTGAAAGAAATTACAGTACAACGGAAAGAGAAGGTTTGGCTATCGTATTTGCCCTTCAGAAGTTCCGACATTATCTCCTTGGTGTACATTTCATTGTTATTTCCGATCATCAGCCCTTGAAGTATTTGATAAACAAGCCTAGAGTAGCTGGAAGGATTTGGAGATGGTTACTCCTATTTCAAGAATTTAATTTTGATATTCATATTAAGCCAGGAAAAGAGCACTACATGGCAGATCAAGTGTCTAGGACGGCAATGAGCGAAAAGGCAACAGGTATTAATGATGAGTTGGTGGATAGCAATCTTTTTCTAGTAGCAATCCGGACTGGTTGGTAAGATGAAATTCTCCATGTTCTGACTACTGGAAAGATCCCAGGACACTTGACACCTGTAGAAAAGAGAAGATTGCTCCTGAAAACCAAAGCATATTCTCTTATAAATGGAAATTTATATAAATACTGTCAAGATGATATATTGAGAAAGTGTGTCTATCCAGAGGAGGTAAATCTTCTGCTAGAGGCTGCACACAATGAAGGACATCTAAAGGGGGAAGAATTGGCTCATAGAATCATCCACAAAGGTTTATGGTGGCCTCATATTTTCAAGGATGCAATCAAGTTTTCTAAAGGATGTCACATCTGCCAGAGGTGTGCTCCCGCGCCAACCAGATTGAATTTCCAACCATTGGTCATATCTACCGGATGGCTCCCATTTGAACGATGGGGTCTTGATTTCATAGGACCAATTAGTCCAACTGGTCAACCTGGAGGAAAAAAGTATATTTTGATGGCCACATGCTATGCCACTAAATGGATAGAGGCTAAAGCTACTGTGGACTGCACGGCTTTAACAGTAGCCAACTTTATGTATAAACGTATTTTCTCAAGATTTGGTTGCCCTCTGGAAATTACTAGTGACAGGGGCACACATTTTGTAAATCAATTGCTCCAGTTTATATTTGACCCTTCGCAAATTATCTTTCGATCATCAAAGCTCTTGGCCGCTAGCACTCATTGGTTCAATTTGGGCTTTCAGAACCACGAAGAGGGGAACCACAGGCGAGACTCCATTTCGCTTAGTTTATGGGAAAGAGGCATTGGCACCATTTGAGTTCATTATCAGAAAGGAAATAGGAATCAAAACCATTGGACTTGAACCCCCCATTCAGAGATTGGTGGCATTAGAAGAGTATAGAGAAGGGGCAATGCAGAAACTTCAGGTAACACAAGAAGGGTGCAAGAGATTACATGACAGGTATCTAAGATCGAATGAAGTTCAAGAAGGGTCCATGGTTTTAGTGCATCAAGTCCCGGCAATTTCAACTAAATTGGCCCCCAAATGGACAGGACCATATAAGGTTATCAAGGTATTGCCACATGGTGCAGTGCATCTGGAAGATCTGTAGGGTAAAAGGATGCCCCTCGTCAACATCTCCAGGGTGAAGAGTTATTTGAATTGATGCAAGCAGATGAAATTCACTCTCTGTACATACCATAGTTTTTTTATTTTCTGCATGGAAAAAATAAGCAAATAAAGAAATTGCACCAGGGACGGTGCAAAATCTTGATGTGGGGGTCTGTAGATCCCCCTCCTCTCTCTCTCTTTCCTTCTCTCTCTCTATTTCTCTCTCTTTCTTTCTCTCTCTCTCTTCTCTTTCGATTTCCCCCTCTCTCTCTATTTCCCTCTCTTTCTCTTTCTCTTCCTTTCTCTCCCTCTCTCCCTTTTTCTTTCTCTCTCTCTCTCTATCTCTCTCTCTCTTTTTTCTCTCCTCCCCCGTGTGCCCTCCTTCTATCTCTCTCTGTCTCTCTCTCTCTCTTTTCTCTCTCCTCCCCCACGTGCCCTCCTTCTATCTCTCTCTCTCTCTCTCTCTCTCTCTCTCTCTCTCTCTCTCTCTCTCTCTCTCTCTCTCTCTCTCTCTCTCTCTCTCTCTCTCTCTCTCTCTCTCTCTCTCTCTCTCTCTCTCTCTCTCTCTCTCTCTCTCTCTCTTTCCTCGTCCCTGCCCCTCCCTCTCTCTCTCTCTCTCTCTCTCTCTCTCTCTCTCTCTCTCGCTCTCTCTCTCTCTCTCTCTCTCTCTCTCTCTCTCTCTCTCTCTCTCTCTCTCTCTCTCTCTCTCTCTCTCTCTCTCTCTCTCCCCCTTCTTCTCTCTCTTCCCCCGCCGCCCCCGCTGCTCCCCTCCCCCGCCACCCGCCCTCCGCCATTCCCCCCCGCCACCCGCCACCCGCAAGCCCCGCCCCTCACTCCGCAGCCCTCCGCCCACCGCCCCCTCTCTCCCCCCTCCTTCTCTCTCCTCCGCCCACCAACCCCGCCCCCTCACTCCGTAGCCCTCCGCCCACCACCCCCGCCCCCTCACTCCGCAGCCCTCCGCCCACCACCCCTTCTCTTCCCCCTCCTTCTCTCTCCTCCGCCCACCACCCCCGCCCCCTCACTCCGCAGCCCTCCGCCCACCGCCCCCGCCCCCGCCCCTTCACTCCGCAGCCCTCCGCCCACCGCCCCCTCTCTCCCCCCTCCTTCTCTCTCCTCCGCCCACCACCCCCGCCCCCTCACTCCGCAGCCCTCCGCCCACCACCCCCGCCCCCTTACTCCGCAGCCCTCCGCCCACCGCCCCCTCTCTCTCCTTCCCCCACGAGCCCCCCTTCTTCCATCCGCCTTCCCCCCCCTTCCTCCTCATCCCTCCCCCTCCACTTTACCCCCTTGAGCTTCCCCTCTGCCACCCCCGCACCCGCCCCCGCACCCTTCCCCCTCACACACCTCCGCCCCCTCACCTTCCTTCCACATACGTGCACACTCACTCCCACACCCATGCACATACACACACAAATATACATACACACATATGCACACTCACATATACACACACACCCACACAATCGAACATACACTAATACACACACGTACACAATCACACACACACTCATGCATATCCACTCACATCGGGGCACACGGTGTCGTCGAGATTTGCTCTCCTCTCTCACTTGTGAAGGCCTACAAAAAACATATTTGGTGAAGGTAGCCAGAATTCCCCGAGAAGTCCAGGATGCATCAAGGATGTCAAAGGAAGGTCACATACAAAGTTTCAAAGAAATCAAGAAAGTCCATGGTAGCGGTCAAAGCTGGTCAAAGCTGGTCAAAGTTGGGAAATTAGGGCAAAAATTTCATTGTCACCAAATTAGATGAAAATCCATATACTTGTAAAGATTGTCAAAGGCAGTCTATAGCCCAAATTTCAGCAGAAAATGGATTTTGTAGCACATTGATATGCTATGTTCATTTTGTAAAAATGTAATTTTTCTAGTTTGACCCTACAAATTCTTGTATAGAAAATTATGTTAGCCATATGGTTTGGTATGTATAAAGATCATATGTGGCTACATATTTGTACAAATTTTCAAGGCTATCAGAGCTTCCTAGACACCTTAATGCCACCTTGCAAGCTTCCAAATGTAGTCAAACTTGTACAAGGGAGATTCAGATGGGAGTTTTTCCTGCATATTCCTGAAGGAGATCTTTGGAAACATAGTCCTACAAAGTTTCATCTTCATCAAAGTCTTTTTGGAGGGTCAAAGAGCACAAAGTCCAATTTTCAAGGTCACCGCAGTTTTCTAGAATAAGAAAATTGAAGGCTTGAAGGGCTGCCACATGTCAAAATATGATTGAACCATGGTGTACGGTCAAGATGAGCTCCTATTCAAGGGTGGAGATGCACTAAAGCATAAAGGAAGGAGGATCCACGAATTTTTTCCATAAAAGAAGACTTTGTTGACAGTTAAAGATCAATAATGCAAAGTTTCTCCAAAAATAGTGGCTTATCTTATCCGAACTGATGTCAGCATTGATCTGACGGTCCAGATCATCCCCAGATCCAATGGTGGAGAATGAGGGCGCCTAAAATTCACTCCTTTACACTAGATTTGATAGAAAGAACAATTCCAAGCCATTGATTTGATTAATCAAATGGTTGTAATCAAAAGTAGTGATCCTAGAGTTGAGAGTTGATTTCTCTAGATCCAAGGGCCCAAATTCATTCAAAAAACTATATAAACCCCCCTCCAAACTCCTAGAGCATCATTGTTAGGCATCCATAGGGCTCATGCTAGCTTACGATTTCCTTGAGACGATCACCCTCGGTTGAGCGAGTGAGGATCCAAGGTGAGCTAGTATGAGTATAGAACCTAGTTTCAAATTTAAGTTAGAACTCCTATCTAGGATAGGCTCTTGAAACCAGCATCTCTATCTTGACTCACCCTCGGTGGAGCGTGTGAGTGAGTTAGAGCTGATTTTAATGAGTCTTAGACTTCTTTAGTTAGACGTTACGAGCCTAGACAGACATAGGGTCACTGGAGTGGAACTCACCTTCTTACGTGTGACATTCGGTTGAACTGTCATGGTTTGAGGGTCGGAACCACCTTTGATCAGTAGACTGCTTAGCATGACGTACCACGACGATATTTTACATGTAACTTAATTCAAATCCTTTTAATTCATGTCACTTGTCACTTGTCTCTTGTCTCCTCTCTCAGTCTCTTAAGTACTTTTACATGTCTTCTATTTCTTCTATGTGTGAGAAGGCTCCGCAGTATTGCGTTGAACCAGTGAGGATGTTTCTTTGAGCTTGTGAGTAAAATCCATCATCATAATTCACTTGCATGCATATAATCCATACAAATCCATACATATTTATTAGTTTCTGAAAGTGTATAAGAAGCTCCAATATTGGACCATTCTTCCTTTCGAAACTGATTTATGTGAAAGGATTCCATCTATTCTCGTCATGCATACATATCATCCAAAGAAGACTATGCATATGGATTGGAATTAGGAAGTGTTTAAGAAGCTCCTTCAATGGACCATTCTTCCTTCCAAATTTCATTTGTATGTATGGTTCTCTTTCATTCTTATCATTCATGTTCATAAATCTAACTTGCACTCCTACATTCCCATTCCCATAATTATTTCAACATCTCTCTCTTCTCCATACTCAACATTAATTTCACCTTCACATCTTTAAACCTTCCAACATTCATTAGCTTCATACACCCTGTGTGTGCCACGACCGGACCCGATCCACCCGGATTGCGATCACCTCCACATTTGAACCCGACGTGAAACGCTTCGTGGCATTTGCTTCTGATCTTGTTGGGAGGTTGTGATCCATATCCTTTGTTTCATATTTTTCATCCTCAACATATCATCATCATCATTCTTGAGTGTTGCACTGGATTTCTCACAGTATCGTGCACATCTTCGTCGCGAAGTAAACACATTTGTGAGAGATCTAGAACATCGTGCATCACTTGCTTATTCACATAAGATGGAGGAAGGATTCAAATCCCTTATTGTTGAGAAACAAGGCCAAAGAATAGTCTCTTCTATGTTGAGAGAGAAGGGAAAATTCAATGGCATCAACATCACAAGCTACTTAGATTTGTTTGAAGAGCAAGCTATGATTTTTGGTCTTCCTAAAGATCTTTTGATATCATTCTTTGAACGAATTGTTGATAGCTCTATCATAAACCGTGTCACTCAATATGATAGTCTTCCTTGGAGTGATTTTAGAAAGGAGATGCTCAAAGAATTCTATCTTGAAGATTATAGCCAACATAATCGAGATGGATTCTTACGATGGGTTAATTCTCCAAAGCCTAGTAGCTCTATTACTCACTTACAAAATGAGTATATTAGACGCTATGAACAACTTCCTGATGAGGATAAGATAACTTTGGAACCTGATCTTGTGATCAATTTTCTTAAGCTTCTTCATCCTGAAACTCGTAGGGAAGTTGAACGACGATTAGAAGAACCAGATAAGCGCTATGGTCTTACTGACAATTGGCAAAAAGTGCGTAAAGTAGTAGAGGCTGTAGCCCATAGACATCAAAGAGAATCCATGCTTTATGAGCAAACTAGTGTTCCTCAAGCTAGCCTTCCACAAATTAAGGAGCAATTTAGAGAACAATCCCATGCTATGCTTTTTGACTCTACTCCTATTCCTCAAATGATGGAGCCTACTCAAGGTTTTAAAGTAGAGCCAAATAAAAGTGTAGTTGAACAATCTCAAGTGGATATTCTCACTAAGCAAATGGAAAGTCTTATTGCTACACAATCCAATTTGGCCAAGACTATAGATGCTTTACAATCTAATTACACCAAAACTTTCCAAAATCAAATGAACCCAATGACTTTTCAAGAGCCTAATCAACATGTTATAGCTACCAATCAAAATCCACAAGTAGCTCCTACTCAAGCATATCAAGTTCCTCCAATGCATAATCCTCCCATGCATAATCCTTCAATGCAAAATCCTCAACCTCATGTGCAAAATCCTCAAATGTATCAAAACCTGTATCCTCAAGCTTCTCAAATAGCTTTTCAAAATCCTCAAAATCAAAATTTTCAAAATCATCAACCGTATAATATGGAAGCTCCTCTTGCACCTCAAGTACCACATGTTGCTCCCCAAGCTCCTCAAATACATCAATTGCATTTTCAAAATCCTAATTATCCTGTTCAAGCAATACCTTATCAACAAAATCCTCAATTTCAAAATTTCCCACCACAAGTTAATCAAAATCCTCAAAATCAAAATGGTTTTGTGCGTGGCCCTCGTAGGTGTCCTTGGTGTGATTCGTTAGAGCACTTTTTGAGAGATTGCGAACTATTGAAGGATGCTAAGGAGCAACGACTAGTAATAGACATAGACAAGAAAATCTGTGACTATCGATCTAGGCTACCTTTGCAAGGAAATTATGGTAAGGGAGGAATGAAAAAACATTATGAAAATATAACCATAATGGACGTAGGAACTAGAGGAGTGAAACTAGAAGCTCTTGATGAACAACAAGTAGAATCAAGTAAACCTACAAAGGAAGGTGATTTTTCCATAGAGGCTTTAGTAAGAGCACGGGATATGATTAGGAGAATAACGGCTTGGGAGTCACCGATAGAAGATCAATCTCTTATTTCTCACATATCCAATGTAGAAGAAAAACGAAAAAGAGATGAAGCTGAGCCTAGTGAAAGAAGAGTGACTCGAAAACAAACCTCAGAGGGAATAGAAACAATCATAGAGCAAGGAGAAACATCACAATCTAAAGATAAAAAACAAGAATCAGAACCCAATGAACAAAAACAAGAGGAGAAACAAAAAGGGAAGAAGACAAAGCAAAGAAAAACAGAACCAAAGCCTTTAGATAAACCAGAACAATCAAAACAAACTGAAGACCAAACACGAGAACATGAACAAAAACAAGATCCTGAGCAAAAACAAAAGAAACCAAAGAGAAAACCTAAAGCCATCTTGATTTCAGAAATTGAGAGAAAAATAGATCCTATGGAAATTTTAGATGACATTTTGCTTAAGAGTCAAGTGACTATGTCTTTAGAACAAGTTTTCTCTATTGCAAAGCCTGTTTTTAAAGATAACTTTATCGGTCTAATTAAAAGGAAGAGGTTTCCGCTTAATCTAGATACTGAGATGCAAGATTCTCTAGATCAAGATCAAGCTATGAATGAAGCCTTAAACTTTGATGAATCTGATGAAGAGAACTTTGATGATGATGAAGTAAATGTTCATAAAAATTTCTTAGGACCTATTCAACCTGACCATGAAAATCATGAAAACAATCCTGAAAGTCACTTTAAAAGAACATTTTTGTCTAGAGGTACATCAGAGATGCATGTTAAAATAGGAAATGATAAGAACACTATCACTGTAAATGCATTAGTAGATTCCGGCTCTGAAATCAATGTGATTTCAAGAGAAGTCTATGATAAGTTTCGATGGCCCATAGATAAAGATTGTGGATGGCGTATGAGAACTGCAGATAATGGTGTAGGTACCCTGTATGGAGCTTGTGCTAGTGTGCCCATATCCATAGGAGGAATCACATAAGAGTTTCACTTTTTTATTCAAGATAATTGCTCCTATGAAGTTCTCTTAGGTCAACCCTTTATTTGTGAGAGTCGTATGGAAACTAAAGCCATGGATGATGGGTCTACCTATGCTAGATTTAAGTCTAAGGATGGAATGCAATCACTTCAAGTCATGACAGTAGGAGTGAATCATCCTAGGAATCGATTGTCAATTAGAAAGAAACCTATTGTTACTCAGGGTCATGAGCATGCTTGTAGTGATTGTGCACCTCGATTCATGTTTGGAGCTACATATGATCAAAATTTCGGATAGAATCCATTGTTGAGCGGGACAACAGTGGATATTGGTTTGACATCTCGCAGCCAACCAACCTGTTCAATAGTTTGTCACTTTGTTTTCCACATTCTAGATTAGATTTTCTTCATAAGAGTCAATTGTCCAAGTCTTTTATCCAAAAAACCCAAAAAAATTATAAAAACAACAAAATCATGGAACATGATGAGAACATTGAGCATGTGATTGAGACATCTCATTGTTTCTCTACTCTTGAGGAGTTAGAGTTATGTCTTCAACAAAATTCTAATTCCCATATTATTCTTATTTCTTCCCTTGACGAGTATGCTCTAATCCAAGAGTATGCTCTCAATATTGACAAGTGCTCGAAATTTAACCAAACACATGATGCCTTAGTTGAAACAAAGTACAAAACTGCAGACAAAAAAATCAAACCCATAGCTCAACCATTACCTCAAGGAAGTAATGAAAAAATTATTGATGTGAAAAATGATCCAATTCTTCGGGATAAGAAAAACATAGGACATACATTCACGGATGAGACAATCAAACAGGTGAAAATTGGTAGAGATGATGACTTTCTTTTGCCAGCAGAGAGAGATAAATTTGAGAGAGTTATATGGAGCCATGGAAAAGCCTTTACTATGTATCCTCATGAGATTGGTTGTGTAGATCCTAAGCTAGTTGCACCCATGATAATCTTTACTATTCCACATATTCCATGGAATCTTCGTCCTATACCTGTTCCAAAGGCTCACTTACCTGAGCTAATGAAACTACTTAAGGAGAAGATAAACATGAGAATTTTAGAGCCATCTTTTGCACCTTACTCAAACAGATGGTTCACTGTGCCTAAAAAGAATGGGAAACTACGTTTTATCCAAGATCTCCAACCCGTCAATAAAGTCACCATAAGGAATGTAGGAACAGGACCCATTGTAGATGAGTTTGCTGAATCATTTTCAGGACATTCTATCTATTCAATGGGTGATCTATATTCTGGATATGACCAATTCCAGTTAGCAATTGATAGTCGTGACATAACCACAATGAAAACTCCTTTAGGCTTAGTGCGAATGTGTACTTTACCTCAAGGAGCGACTAATTCTGTGGCTCATATGATGAGTGCTATGAATATGGTCTTACATGACTTTATCCCTCATATAACTATGCCATTCATTGATAGATATTCCAATTAAAGGGAGTGAGGAACGTGTAAAGGACATTACTTTAGATTCATCGGGATGTCGTAAATTTGTTCTTGACCATATCTCTGATTGTGAAAGAATATTTCAACGATTTGAAGAGGTAGGTCTCACATTTTCCATAGAGAAATCTGTTTTTGGTGTCAACGAGGTACTTATTGTTGGACATTTATGTGGCCATTATGGTCGAAAGCCATACCCACAAAAAGTTGATGCCATTAGCAAGATTTCTGAAACATGTAACAACGTGAGTGAGGTACGTAGATTTCTTGGTGCTTGCATCTTTTATGTTATTTGGATCCCTCACTTTGCTCATGTTGCTGATTGTCTTTATGACTTGTTGAGGAAGAAACAAAAATTTATTTGGACTGACAAACACACTCAAGCTATGCATAAATTGAAGAAATTATTGCTTGAAGCTCCCATCCTTAAGCGTGTAGACTATTCTGCTAACAAACCTATTATATTGACTGTTGATACTAGTCCTATTGGTATAGGTTGGGTCATAAGTCAAGATGATAGTGAAGGGAATAGATATGCAATTAGGTTTGGTGCCAAAATTCTACATGAAACACAACGAAAATATCCACAGATCAAACGAGAACTATGGGGTATGGTAACAGCTTTGAAAACAGACAAAGAATATTTCATTGGTGCAAATGTCAAAATTGAGACTGATTGTTTGCCTCTCATTGGAATGATAGCCAATTGTTCATCTCCTGATATAGCCATGCTTAGATGGATCTCATATATTAAGTTCATAAATCCTGAGTTAGTTCATATTTCAGGTAAGTCAAACTCAGTTGCTGATATGTTATCGAGAGCTAGATTTGATGATGATCTTGAAAGTGATCTAATAAAGAATGTGAATTTAGTTGACTATGTTCCACATATATATGAGTATGAGAAATTTCATGAGTCTGAGTACGAAGATGAATGGAGAGACATAGGAAAGTATCTCAGTACACTACAACCATTACCTAGCTGGACTACGAATAGATTCCGTAACATTAGGAAACGAGCTTATAACTTTTTCCTATGTAATGGTTATCTTTGGAGACATGCTAAGGGTAAGGTTAAGAATCCACAACGAGTCCTAGGAAAGAGAGGTCTTCAATTGCAAGTAATGAAGGAAATGCATGAGACATTATGGGCAGGTCATAAAGGATTTTTTGGAACATATGAAAAAATTAGAAGTACCTATTATTGGCCTAGGATGTATGTTGACATTAGTAGCTATGTTTCTACATGTTCTACTTGTCAACTTCATTCATCAGTCAAACATAGAGATCCGTTGCATCCTACTTATCCACCTTGTATTCACTACAAGTGGGTAGTAGATCTTGTAACTATGCCTAAAGGTATCGACAAAATGCGTTACATTGTACTTGCAAGAGAAGACTTAACTAATCATGTAGAGGGACGTGCACTACGATCTAAGACCACTTACAATGTTTGCAAATTCTTGCTTGAAGATGTCATAAGTCGCTTTGGGTACATAGAGAAAGTAGTTGCCGATCGTGGAGAGTTAAATGCGAGAGAAGCTAAAGAGTTCTTTGAGCGTCACGGTATTTGTTTGTCTCTCACTACTGCATATAACCCAGAGGCCAATGGTAAAATAGAGAGAGGGCATCCACCTATTGTGAAAGCCATATCTAAAGCATGTAATGGTGACATCAAACAATGGCCTAAATTCTTACCTTTTGCGCTTTGGGCAGATAGAATGACATGCACACGTACTACTGGATATATGCCTGCTGAACTCATGTACTGTCAAAAACCATTGTTTCCAATTCAGTCTCATATTTCTGCATGGTCAAATTTTCCTTGGTCTGAAAACATGTCTACTGATGATTTTTTGAGTTTGCGTATTAAACAGTTAGAACAAGGTAAATTAAGACTTGATGATGCTGTTGAAAAATTAAGAGAATCTAGAATGAAGAACAAGCATTATTTTGATAAAACTCATCGATTGCGTCCTAAGCCAATTGAAGTAGGAGATTGGGTGCTCATTTATGATAGTACATTTGACTCTCAATATGATGCACGCAAAAAGCTCACTCAACGGTGGTTTGGGCCATACATAGTATCAAAAGTCAACAACAATGGTACATATGCTCTTTGTGAATTAAATGGTGTTGCACTAAAAACTTTGATTGTAGGTAAAAGGATAAAGCTATTCAAGAAACGTGATAATGACGAGTACATTTTGGATGAGGACATTGAAGAAGATGACAACAATGAGGCTGATTCATAAACAGGAGTATCCATGTTATTAAAAAAAAAAAAAAAAAAAGTATAAAAATATCATTAATTTTTTAAGTTCATGTTGCTTTGTTTTTTTTCAAGTTCATTCTATTTTTTTTCCATGCTTGTTTCATGCATATTTGTTTCAGTCTTTGCATCGCATTGCATATCCACATCACTTGAGTCAAAAAAGGGCAAATGATGATTTCTCTACTTGTGTAAAATTGTATCTTAAGTAGTAACTTATCTACTAAGGAATTGATTATAATCTAGGATTGTGGAAAGATAGGGCATGTAGATTTGGAGGTTTATTTTGGTGACATGACTTTCATATATAAACATGCATATGTATCCTATATCGAAAGCATAATTGTTGAAATCCTAGCTCCTGCTATTGCATGTTTCTACATCCTTAGTCCATCTCACAGCACTTGTATCGGAGTTTAAACGACTGTTCTCCGTCATAAAAAATGGTTGTACCTTGTATCGGGGTTTAATTTTTCCTCGTCAAAAAAAAAAAAACACTACATGTTACCAAGAAGTTTACACTTTCTTCCACCCCAAAAAAGTGATCGTAACCATAAAGTTGCCGAATCATCATCATCATCGAAAAAAAAAAAAAAAAAGCAAGCCAAAGGAGGATAAAGAGGCATAGTAGAATAAATCACGGGCTATATAAGCAAATTTATGCATTAGTGGAGTTTAGTTAGATTTCCTTGCATGTTATTAGAGAAAGAGCATATTCATATTTATGTAGGAAAGGAGTTGATCTAAAATAAGCTAAAGATGAAAGATGTCTCTTGAAAATCCTAAATCTTTGTTTATAATGATATTTAAGGTAGATTGCTTTATGAAAAAGGTACAAAATTTTCTTCAAGATGAGAGGAACTGATGCTTAAAACGACTCAATACATCCACTTCCACTTCATATTGATGCTTGTTTTTTTTTCTTTCTTGTTGCCAATGTTGCTTGTTCATTTGCATATATGTTGCCTATTTGTTCATGCATATTCATGTTGCCTATTTCAATTATTTCTTTCATGCAAATTTTGCTTCATGTCACGTTACCTACTTATTCATGCATATAATCAATTTTCCTTCCATCTTTCTTATGTTGCCTATAAAAGAATTTGATGCCTGGAACATTTTGTTTTTCATAGATGCTAGAGTGGCGCTTCCGGAGGAACCGCAGGTTTAGTGGGGGCGAATGTCGTCGAGATTTGCTCTCCTCTCTCACTTGTGAAGGCCTACAAAAAACATATTTGGTGAAGGTAGCCAGAATTCCCCGAGAAGTCCAGGATGCATCAAGGATGTCAAAGGAAGGTCACATACAAAGTTTCAAAGAAATCAAGAAAGTCCATGGTAGCGGTCAAAGCTGGTCAAAGCTGGTCAAAGTTAGGAAATTAGGGCAAAAATTTCATTGTCACCAAATTAGATGAAAATCCATATACTTGTAAAGATTGTCAAAGGCAGTCTATAGCCCAAATTTCAGCAGAAAATGGATTTTGTAGCACATTGATATGCTATGTTCATTTTGTAAAAATGTAATTTTTCTAGTTTGACCCTACAAATTCTTGTATAGAAAATTATGTTAGCCATATGGTTTGGTATGTATAAAGATCATATGTGGCTACATATTTGTACAAATTTTCAAGGCTATCAGAGCTTCCTAGACACCTTAATGCCACCTTGCAAGCTTCCAAATGTAGTCAAACTTGTACAAGGGAGATTCAGATGGGAGTTTTTCCTGCATATTCCTGAAGGAGATCTTTGGAAACATAGTCCTACAAAGTTTCATCTTCATCATAGTCTTTTTGGAGGGTCAAAGAGCACAAAGTCCAGTTTTCAAGGTCACCGCAGTTTTCTAGAATAAGAAAATTGAAGGTTTGAAGGGCTGCCACATGTCAAAATATGATTGAACCATGGTGTACGGTCAAGATGAGCTCCTATTCAAGGGTGGAGATGCACTAAAGCATAAAGGAAGGAGGATCCACGAATTTTTTCCATAAAAGAAGACTTTGTTGACAGTTAAAGATCAATAATGCAAAGTTTCTCCAAAAATAGTGGCTTATCTTATCCGAACTGATGTCAGCATTGATCCGACAGTCCAGATCATCCCCAGATCCAATGGTGGAGAATGAGGGCGCCTAAAATTCACTCCTTTACACTAGATTTGATAGAAAGAACAATTCCAAGCCATTGATTTGATTAATCAAATGGTTGTAATCAAAAGTAGTGATCCTAGAGTTGAGAGTTGATTTCTCTAGATCCAAGGGCCCAAATTCATTCAAAAAACTATATAAACCCCCCTCCAAACTCCTAGAGCATCATTGTTAGGCATCCATAGGGCTCATGCTAGCTTACGGTTTCCTTGAGACGATCACCCTCGGTTGAGCGAGTGAGGATCCAAGGTGAGCTAGTATGAGTATAGAACCTAGTTTCAAATTTAAGTTAGAACTCCTATCTAGGATAGGCTCTTGAAACCAGCATCTCTATCTTGACTCACCCTCGGTGGAGCGTGTGAGTGAGTTAGAGCTGATTTTAATGAGTCTTAGACTTCTTTAGTTAGACGTTATGAGCCTAGACAGACATAGGGTCACTGGAGTGGAACTCACCTTCTTACGTGTGACATTCGGTTGAACTGTCATGGTTTGAGGGTCGGAACCACCTTTGATCAGTAGACTGCTTAGCATGACGTACCACGACGATATTTTACATGTAAGTTAATTCAAATCCTTTTAATTCATGTCACTTGTCACTTGTCTCTTGTCTCCTCTCTCAGTCTCTTAAGTACTTTTACATGTCTTCTATTTCTTCTATGTGTGAGAAGGCTCCGCAGTATTGCGTTGAACCAGTGAGGATGTTTCTTTGAGCTTGTGAGTAAAATCCATCATCATAATTCACTTGCATGCATATAATCCATACAAATCCATACATATTTATTAGTTTCTGAAAGTGTATAAGAAGCTCCAATATTGGACCATTCTTCCTTTCGAAACTGATTTATGTGAAAGGATTCCATCTATTCTCGTCATGCATACATATCATCCAAAGAAGACTATGCATATGGATTGGAATTAGGAAGTGTTTAAGAAGCTCCTTCAATGGACCATTCTTCCTTCCAAATTTCATTTGTATGTATGGTTCTCTTTCATTCTTATCATTCATGTTCATAAATCTAACTTGCACTCCTACATTCCCATTCCCATAATTATTTCAACATCTCTCTCTTCTCCATACTCAACATTAATTTCACCTTCACATCTTTAAACCTTCCAACATTCATTAGCTTCATACACCCTGTGTGTGCCACGACCGGACCCGATCCACCCGGATTGCGATCACCTCCACAACGGACACTTTCACATACACTCATACTCGCACACACACACACATACACACTCCCACATCCGCACACACAAAGATGAACACACACCCACATACACATGTATGACCACACACAATCACCCGCACACATTCTCACTCCCTCCGGCACACACACATACACCCACGCCCACACACACACTTTCACACACTCTAAGCACACAAGAAATCCTCCAAGTAATAAAGTAATGGATCCTCATGGGATATATCAAACCGTCAACACGAGGCCATTCTCACATCAGAGCAGTGGAAGCAGTGGAGTCAGAGCACTTGAGAAGGATTGTGGCTGAAACAATCTACATTTAGAGATAGATGGTGAATTTATGGTATCATTAGACTCTATTTGTTCCCTATTGTCGTGGCAAGCACGCAAGATTGAATTTGACCTCAAATGGGAGCCTTGGAAAAGACATTTACATTCCATGATGATTTCTTTTGCACTTCCAAAGTGTACGGGGCCCTTCAGTTGTAATGCCAGGATTAAACAAGGCGGGTGAAAAGGTAAAAGGTAATTTTCAAAAGTGAAGGGGGATAAAACAAATATCGCCGCCAACCATTCACAGTGACTACCTATTTTTGTGGATCTAATTCAAATCAAGTGGAATATTTGACCTACCCTCCAATTTTGGGTGATTAACCGACGCGTGATCAGTGGACGTGAAGATTCGACAAGGCCTCTTGGCCTATTGGGGCCTATAAAAGCAATGGATTTTTGCTCATTGGGGTACAACAATTTTAGAGGTACAGAGGTTCGTGTAAACGTGCAGAAGTCCTCACTTGCACTTGGTGGTTTCAAGCCTATTGTAGGAGCTACTCTGTAGTCTGTATACAGAGGGTAGGCTTCTCAGTGGAGGGCTATGAGCACTATAGTGTAAGAGAGTAGCTTGGATTTATTTTCCTTTCTGTGAGTCAGTGTGTTGATTAATCCCTATTCTCTTGAGAAATTCTACCGTTTGTATTGTTCTGAGTTAGACTGCATGTAATTAGCCCCTTAAGCTGATGAGAAGATTCTGTGCATTGAGCTTATTTATTTCTAGGATGGCATGTTAGCCTTCTAAGCCTGCACTTTTGAGCATTTGACCAACCTTGTAATCATCTGAGTCAAATCAAGAAGTGATTGGTATTCCTTGGTCATTTGTTGTCCATATTTTTTGAAGCATTTACCATTCTGTACAATTCTTGTTGTCTACCTGCTCACATAAATGTTAAAGGGTATACTTCCCTAAAGAGAACCCCCCTTGAGTAGGTGACGTACTGGACGTGCCTAATCTTCATTCTCTACCTTTGTTAAAAGCGGATACCCCAGTACCTCCTCTACAACTTGTAAGTGATTATTTTATTCACTATTGATAGAGAGAGAAGGAGAGAGAGAGAGAGAGACAGAGAGAGAGAGAGAAATAGAGAGAGAGAGAGAAAGAAAGAGAGAGACAAGAGAAAAGAAGATACACATTAATTTACACATGCATACATACACACATACATGTACACACATGCATGCTTACATACACACACCTATACACACATGCATGCTTACATGCACACACACATATACACATATGCATGCATACACACACACATAAATTTACACACATGCATACATACACACACATGCATACACACATACATACACACACATATATACACATATGCATACATACACATACACACACACATATACACACATACATACACACACGCATATATACACACATATACACACATGCATGCATACATACACACACATATACCTGCATGCATGCATACACACATATATACACACATGCATACATACACACATATACACACATGCATGTATACATACACACACATGTATACACATGCATACACATACACACACATACACATACATGCATGCATACATACACACACGTACACACACATGCACACACATGCATGCCTACATACACACACATACACATACACACACATGTAAACAAATGTATACATACACACACACACACATGTACACATGCATACATACACACACATATATAAACACATGCATACATACACACATATAATCCTATTTTTATTTTGAAGTTTTTTTTTACATCAAAATATAAAAAGAGGATTAGGGTTTTAGGGTTAAATATTAAGATTAGGGTTTTAGGGTTTTAACACCTACATAACATATATGCACACATACACATGCACATATAATACATATATACATGTATATACAAATGTATACAGAAATATACATATTTTAGGTCTAGATATGTAAGATTAGGGTTTTAGGGTTTAGTATTTCAGATTTAAGTCTAAGTCTTTCTGATTAGGGTTTTAGGATTTTAATACGTAGATAACATATATACACAAACACACATATACATATAATACATACATACATGTAGATACACATGCATACAAAAATATATATATTTTAGATTTAAATCTTTAAGATTAGGGTTTTAGGGTTATAACACCTACATAACATATATGCACACATACACATACACATATAATACATATATACATGTATATACACATGTATACAGAAATATACATATTTTAGGTCTAGATATTTAAGATTAGGGTTTTAGGGTTTAGTATTTCAGATTTAAGTCTAAGTCTGTCTAATTAGGGTTTTAGGATTCTAATACGTAGATAACATATATACACAAACACACATATACATATAATACATACATACATGTAGATACACATGCATAGAAAAATATACATATTTTAGATTTAAATCTTTAAGATTAGGGTTTTAGGGTTATAATACCTACATAACATATATGCACACATACACATACACATGTAATACATATATACATGTATATACACATGTATACAAAAATATACATATTTTAGGTCCAGATATTTAAGATTAGGGTTTTAGGGTTTAGTATTTCAGATTTAATTCTAAGTCTTTCTGATTAGGGTTTAAAGATTTTAATACATAGATAACATATATACACAAGCACACATATACATATAATACATACATACTTGTAGATACACATGCATACAAAAATATACATATTTTAGATTTAAATCTTTAAATTTACGGTTTTAGGGTTATAACACCTACATAACATATATGCACACATACACATGCACATATAATACATATATACATGTATATACACATGTATACAGAAAGATACATATTTTAGGTCTAGATACTTAAGATAAGGGTTTTAGGGTTTAGTATTTCAGATTTAAGTCTAAGTCTTTCTGATTAGGGTTTTAGGATTTTAATATGTAGATAACATATATACACAAGCACACATATACATATAATACATACATACATGTAGATACACATGCATACAAAAATATACATATTTTAGATTTAAATCTTTAAATTTAGGGTTTTAGGGTTATAACACCTACATAACATATATGCACACATACACATGCACATATAATACATATATACATGTATATACACATGTATACAGAAATTTACATATTTTAGGTCTAGATATTTAAGATTAGGGTTTTAGGGTTTAGTATTTCAGATTTAAGTCTAAGTCTTTCTGATAAGGGTTTTAGGATCTCAGTACGTAGATAAGATATATACACAAACACACATATACATTTAATACATACATACATGTAGATACACATGCATACAAAAATATACATATTTTAGATTTAGATCTTTAAGATTAGGGTTTTAGGGTTATAACACCTACATAAGATATATGCACACATACACATGCACATGTAATACATATATACATGTATATACACATATATACAGAAATATACATATTTTAGGTCTAGATATTTAAGATTAGGGTTTTAGGGTTTAGTATTTCAGATTTAAGTCTAAGTCTTTCTAATTAGGGTTTTAGGATTTTAATACGTAGATTACATATATACATAAACACACATATAAATATCATACATACATACATGTAGATAGACATGCATGCAAAAATATACATATTTTAGATTTAAATCTTTAAGATTAGGGTTTTAGGGTTATAACACCTACATAAGATATATGCACACATACACATGCACATGTAATACATGTATACATGTATATACACATGTATACAGAAATATACATATTTTAGGTCTACATATTTAAGATTAGGGTTTTAATTAAATATATATAATTAAATATATAAAATTAAATATATAAAAATAGAATTACGTAAGGAAAAAAATCTGAATATATAAATAAATATATATATAAAATAAGATAATTATATGGAAAAAAATCTGAATATATAAATAAATATATATATAAAATAAGATAATTATATTCATAAATAAATATAAAAAGAACTAATGTTTTAAATAATTTAATTAAATATTTATAATTAAATATATAAAATTAAATATATAAAAATAGGATTACGTAAGGAGAAAAAATTTGAATATATAAATATATATATATATATATATATATATATATATATATATATATATATATATATATATATATATATATATATATATATATATATATATATATATATATATATATATATATATATATATATATATATATATATATATATATATATATAAAGATACTTATATACATAAATAAATATAAAAAGAACTAGTGTTTTAAATAATTTAATTAAATATATATAATAAAATATATAAAATTAAATATATAAAAATAGGATTACGTAAGAAAAAAAATCTGAATATATAAATAAATATATATATAAAATAAGATAATTATATACATAATTAAATATAAAAAGAACTACTGTTTTAAATTATTTAATTAAATATATATAATTAAATATAATTGAGTAAAGAAAAAATCTGAATATATAAATAAATATATATATAAGGTAGGATAATTATATAGATAATAAAATATGATAAGAACTAGTATTTTAAATAAATAAATGAAATATATATGATTAAATATATAAAAATAGGTTTAAATTTATTCATTTTAAATAGAGTGAATATATATATAATACAAAAACACACATACTTATATACCTATCTATATTCACATATATATACACATGCATACATATATATACATGTTTTAGTTCTAGGTCATTTGGATTAGGGTTTTAGGGTTTTAACATGTACATAACATATATACACACATACACATACACATATAATACATATATACATGTATATACACATGTGTATAGAAATATACATAATTTAGGTCTAGATCTTTAAAATTAGGGTTTTAGGATTTAGGCATACATATAACTTAATTAAGAGGAAAAAAATCTGAATATATAAATAAATATAGATATAGAATAGGATCAAACAAGAAAAAATCCAAATATATATATATAATAGGATAGCTATATAGATTAGGGTTTTTAAACTAGGGTTTTAAGTTTTTTTAGGTATTTAAGTATTTAGGTCTTTAAGAGTTTGATTTTTAGGTTTAATAAAAGAACAAATGTTCTAAAATGTTCTAAAATGTCCATATTGTAGCAGATGGCTTCTTTGGATCCTGAAGAGAAAATGGCATGTCCTTGCACACAGTGCAAGTATCAAATTTATCGGAAACAAAGGATTTGTACTGTACATGTTAGACAGTATGAATCCTTTGATAGGAGTCGACTGATAAACCTACGGTATCATTCGCATGGTCCCCCAGGTGAGCAGATGGACCCAAACGACATTGCACCGGTAACCTCTCATGGACAAAAGAGAGCAAAAAAGGACTTAGACGTAGAAGCAAGCACTAATAATATTACACAAACTGAACATATGGAAGAGATGCTTGAAGCATTTTATGAGATGGATGAAGATCATGATGGTGAAGAAGGTGTCGAGAGTTTCATGGACACAACAAAAATTCCAGGATCAGAAGTTGATGAAGAATATGAAAACATGCGAAGATTAGCTCGTTTACCACTTTACAATGGAGCAAAGATATCTGTACTACGTGCTTCACTCGCGATGCTCAATCTGCAATCCATTTATGGATGGTCAGATAGTAGTGTCACTGAATTGTTCAGGTAAGTGGAGAACAAATTGGCTTTCATTGTTGTATCATAGTAACTTCATTTACTAATATCATTTTAATTGCTTATTGCAGGCTTCTTAAAGATCAATTTTTTCTAGAGGGCAATGACATGCCTACAACATGTGGAGATGCGAAAAAAACTTTTACAATCCATTGGAATGGATTACAATAAAATTCATGCTTGTCCGAATGATTGCATTCTCTTTCGGAATGAGTATGAGCATCTCCACGTATGTCCAAAGTGTGGAGCAAATAGATTTAAAGAAGACGTTATAGGCGAAGCAATCCCCGCAAAGGTTCTTTGCCACTTTCCTATCATTCCACGAATTAAGAACATGTTTAGATGCAAATCTATACCAGGTAAGTATAAGGTAAAAAACATGGATGTATATCTTGCACTACTTGTGTAATAACTGCGCATTTTATGGGATGGTATCACTGTGCGTGACATGTATCAACCTATAAGAAGACGAGGCGTGCAAGTGCAAGGCATACTTATGTGGACAATGCACACTATTCCAAAGCACTACGTAAAACTGTTTATGAAGGACATCATAGATATTTGCCTGATGGGCATGTTTTACGTCAAGGACAAATTGGTCGACAAGCGCAACACCAAATGAAAGCTAGCGATTGGAAACAACTGTGGGATTCAGAAAATCCAGTTGCTGGCATGAAACGGTTGTCCATTTTTCATGAACTCCCTTATTGGAGTGAATTGGTGATCAATGCCCGATGCATATTTTGAAGAATGTGGGAGAGATGCTTTGGAAAACTTTGAACGGAAAGAAAGAAAGCAAAGCACAAAGGGACGAACTAGAAGAGTGAGGTCGTATGCGAGAGTTGTGGCCAATGACTAAGCCCAATGGAACAGTATCATTACTAAGAGCTCCTTGGGTGCTTGGCAGGATGGAAGAGCAACAAGTGAAGAAAACAATTTCAGAGTTTCGTACACCTACTAGATGCATGAGATGTCTAAAGACTGCTTTCACAGGAAACGACGATCTTGCAGGACTCAAGTCTCATGATTGGCACAAGGATGTACAAAAAATCATTTATAAAATTCGTTCTTTAGTATGGTGGATATCTTCTAAAGAGATAAATAGAGATAGCATAGAAAGTGCGAAACTCGATGCTATCGAGGCTGTTTGTATGGTAGAGAAATACTTTCCCACAAGTATTCTCACTATTCAACTTCATTTACTAGTTCATGTAGTAGATGAAGTTGCAATAGTAGGAACTATCCATAGTCGATGGATGTTCTTCTTAGAGTGCTTTATGAAGACATTAAAAGGGTTTGTTTGACAGAGAGCATGTCCAGAGGGTAGCATGGCAGAGGGATGGCTTGTACAAGAATCTCTTGTAATCATAACTGACTTTCTACGTATATCGGATCCCAAAATGCCTCGCTTATGGAGCCATGATGAACATGTTCGTCTCGTAGGCGATGAACCACAAGGTAAAGGATTGCAAAGAAAAATGGATGTAGCTTTCAGAGAGAAGGCAATGAAGTTTTGCATAGTTAACTCTGAGCCTATGCAAAAGTGGCTAGAAAGGTATGAACTTTCCAAGGAAACTAACGCAAAGGAAAGAGCTTAGTTTCGAAGAAATCATTCCACTCGATTTTTATCTCTTCCATAAAATCTTCGACCTCTCCCACCTTTTCCAACGAGCAGATGGCTAGATGCAGCGGTTTCATAAGCGAAGGCAGCGGGTGAAGATATCTCTGAAGAAGGAGAAGAACTCGCAAAAGGATATGATTGGGAGTATATTAAATACGGTGCACTATGGTCTCATGGACGACACTTTCGAATCGCACGAATCGATCAAAACCGGTCTACTTTTGATAGTGGAGTGATGGTGAATTTTTTGCAAAAAAGTAGAGCGAGTGCAAGAGATGATAATGCTCTAGAAGGCGAGTTAGATTATTGTGGTGTGATTCAAGACATCTTGAAACTATCTTTCAGAAAGTTTGATTACTTTGTTTTTGACGTGAAATGGTTCAAAGTAGTCACCTCTGGAAGAAACGCAACAGTGAGACGAGATAAGAGCAGTTTGCTTCAAACTCCACAAGATTATGGAGAGATGAAAGGGATACATTTGTAGTTCCCGAACACTGTGAGCAAGTTGTTTTTATACCAGATTTAAAAGACCCAGAGTGGCTATTTGTTTTACAAGTCGCTCCACGTAGTAGACAAATTTTTGAAAACATAGATGTAGAAGAAAGTCCATCTCTAGTGGACTCAGAGATTCATTCGATAGTTGAGGAGGAAGAGATCATTGTTCGAGAAGAAGAGCTCATTGAAGAAGAGGTCATTGTTCGAGAAGATGAACCAATAGACGATGATCAAGAGGAAACCAGCATAGCAAGCGATTTAGAAGCCATCAATTTAGAGATAAATATTCTCGGTGCATCGGATCTTCAAGAGGATGCTAGAATAGAGGACTTTTGAATAAAAGACTTGTACGTACTAATTTTTGGTTTTTTTTTTATTTATTCCCTATATTATTTTTCTTATCGCATGCTACTTATTTGAGTTCTTTTATTACAGAGCACGATGGGAGACAATCCTCCAGTCACTCCACAGTCCATGACAGAGGATCAGTTTTTGGAGTTCATCTCTCAGGTTCCTCCTGCGTATATGGCCGCTGCATCACAGTATTGGATCGCTCGTGGTAGCACTCCTCCGGGCCTCACTCCTGGTAGCCTTACTCCTGCCGGCCTCACTCCCGTTGGCCTCACTCCCGTTGGCCTCACTCCCACCGGTGTCACTCCTGAGGGTGGTGCTACTCAGGTAGGAGGTATGTCTCCTAGCTTTGTGACTCCACCATGACCATCTTTGCAGCCATCTCCTATTGGGTCTACTAGTAGACATGTGCGTTTGACACCTTAGCGCGATACAGGGTCTGGTCCGTCTCGTAGATCGAGGTCACACTCTGGAGCACGAGGTTCTAGGAGTGGATCTACAGGTAGGTCTGGAGGCGGAGGAGGGGGTTGTTGTGGAGGCAGTGCGACGGACGTTGTGCGCCCGCTTCTAATCCTAGGACGAGTACCTCAGATGTAGGTACGCCATGCAATACACCACGTACACCTTGGGATGCTCATGACCATGATGACTCCAAGGTATATAGTATCCGAGATGGAGCTCCGGTGATGGATGCGATTGGCAAAGCAATGCGTGCACGCATACGACAGCTTTGCTCCATCCAGTTTGGATACTCCATCATGTTGAAATGGAGTGAACATGATAAAGATTGGAAGAATTATATCACACAGACAATTTTTACCAGGAGTTCCGACCAGCCGATGGAAAGTTGATTGTCAGTTTAGAGTGGATTTTGCACACCCCACGTGAGATCATGTCGCATCGACGATCCGAGGCTCGTGATGCATTCAAAGAAGGCTTACCAAAGCCTGTGTGCTTAGATGCTGAGGAGTGGGACATGATTCGTGATGAGCAGCAGCAGACTCCTGATCGATATCGCCAGCAGTGAAATACCACAGCCACACGTCTAGACACGATTTGACCGTCACATTTGGGCAGCGGCGGATATGACGTGATGCATCATGAGTTTGTGAGTACCATTTCATTTATTTGAATTTATTTGTGTTAAATTTCTCATATATATTTCTCTAATCTTTTTATATTTGTTTGAAGAGCTGGCAATGGGTCGTCCTCCAACACGAAAGGAGGAGTCTTATGGATATAGTCATGGGTTGACTGCACTATTGCAGGACTTGGAGGGACGCGGTGCGGTAGTTTCATGGGAGCGTTTGCGATGAGATAATTAATTTATAAACTTGGTTTTTACTTGTTTGTAATTTTCATGTGAATTTATCTCATTCCAATAATGTTCTTTCTTGCAGGACTGTTGATATGGAATGTTCTTTGCATGTGTATGGCAGTGGAAGACCAATATTTTGTATTTGATTTCCATATGGCAATACATTGCTTTGCCACATTTTGTAAAAGCGTCATATATGACAGTGGTTTGCCACACTCTTGTACATGCTTCATTATTGAAATATATAACTTCTTTTGTACATGGTTCATTGTTCATTCTGATTATCTCTTTTGTGTACAATAATACTCTGTTTCATGAAATCATATTTCCGTTGTCATTAGAGTACACATCACATGTACTCGGCTTTTTTTGGGCAGAGTGTATTGTCTTTTGTTCAGCAACATCATGGTAATGTTGCTGTAGCAAGAGACAAAACACTCTACCCAAAAAAAAATTTGCAGTATGGTCGTCGGTATACGCGACAGTACTCCCAGTAGTGTCATCGGAATAACTGTCGGTACACCCAGGAGGCGATGCAGCAGAAGCTGATTACTGACGCATATACCGACGTTTATACCGATGCATATATCGACGATTATACCAATGTATATACCGACGCATATACCAACGCCTATACCGACTCTTTGGTACCGAGGTGCAATTCGACCTTTACACTGACATCGCGGCAAATAAAGCCGCGTTCATTTTCCTCGGTAAAAACCTCGGTATACCATCGATCTATTGTAGTGTATCTCATGATCTATCTTGCCTCCTATCTGCACAAAGCCTCTTTGCTTTGGTGCTAGAAGATTGATAAAGTACTCCTCTTTACCTAAGAAATGGTTACTAAAACCACTATCTATATACCACAAATAATTATGGGATGACCTTCACAACTATGCTTCAAAGCTAAAAAATGCTCATTATTTTAGTTGGTTGAGCAGTTATCATATTTACCTTGCCCTTTGTAACTGTTCCCACCCTGCTGTTGCCAACAATATTTGGCAAAGTGTCCATGCATCCCACAATTGAAGGATGCATTTGAGTTGGAGTAGCCTCTACCATCATATCTTCCTCCTCTACCACTTCCTCTTGATGATTGACTCTTATCTAGGTTTCATTGATTCCCTTGATAGGTTTGGCTACCTTGTTAGTAGTTTCTTCCACCTCTTCCTCTTGAACCACCACTATTGCCTTTGCCTCTTCCTCATTTTCCTACATATGAGAGTTGGTCTTGATTGCCCTTTGACTTTTTGCCTCCATGGTTGAGATCCTCTAATACCATAAAAAGAGTAAGTTGCTCATAATCTGGTATTGAATCCCTTACATACTGAGAGTTTGTGAATGCCTTCCATTTCTCATCTTCTCTAAGTCCATTAATTGTGCATGGAACTAGGTAACCATCATCCACGACACATCCTATTGAGCGACGTGCATGGGGAATCTCTTTTACTTTGAGTATGACGTCCTTAACACTCTAATTTTATGAATTCCTAAAGTTGTTGAGCTCCTTCTTGAGGTGATTTTTTCTACCCCTTGTCGAGGTAGATTACAACCTTTCTAAAAACTCTTAAAACTTCTTGGATGTATCTAGGTCTTGGATATGACCTATTATGGAGTTTCTTATGAGATAGAATGAATATAACTCTCCTATTCCCTTCTTCCCACTCTCTAATGGCTCTCCTTTGATTCTAAGTAGGTGCATATGGATCTATTTATGATTTTACCTCAGTACCACTAGCCAACCACAAAGACCCTTTCCCATGAGGAAGTTTGAGATTCTAAACTTCGAAGGTTGGTAATTGCTCTTTTCAAGCTTCTCAATCTAAGTATTATAGTCTGCCATTATGTATGAGAATATGAAGTGCCTATTGGAAAACAATGTTCAATTGGTCCATTTCTTTCTAGACTATACATCATAAAGTACTCCTTTTATGAGTCCTTCTATAGCGATCAGTGAGGACGCGTTGGTCAACTCAGAATGTATAACAGTTTTCTGTCTAGCTTGTACAACCAAAACACGCTGGCAGCGTGGATAGCACAACAGACTCCCAAGTCGATGACCCGAGTTCGATTCCCATTGGTGGCTGCTCGCGAAGATTATTTTGTGCTTTTAATTTATTAAAAGCTCACGCAAAAGATACACGAACGGACATCGATCACAATGGAGTTGTGCTTTTTGGATAAAATCAGCGATGGAGTCTTTCGTTCGTAGCTTTATTAGAAGCGATTGCTTTTGAAGAGGTGCTTTTCAAGGACAATCAAACACTATAAAACAAGAGTCTTGGGCTCATTGTAATCATCCTTCACCTAGTTTTCAACACAAGCTTTGGTGCTTGGACCTCAATAGAGGTGGTGTTTCTTCTAGCACATGGGGCAGCCATGGTGCTAACTTGAAGCATGTTGAGGAGCAGCTATGGACTTCTTCTTGGTGATTCTTCTTGGAGAAGATGAAGGGTGTGCTCACACTCTGTGATGACATCATAGATTTTTTGACTCATATTGAGTTGAGTACAGTCAGAGATGAACCAGCAATGTTCATAATGCACTAAGATGTAAGTTGTCAGTCACAGGTTCCAAGTTTCAGTTCCTGATTTTGTTAAGTGTATTTACATGATGCAGCAGAAGTACGTTGAGAAACCTTTTTGGAAGGTAAATGCAAATATGTGGATCCTAGTGTATGTTTTCAGGTTTTTTGAAAACAGGAGATAGCAAGTTCGGAGACAGGTCATGCTATATTTGTCAAGCAGTGATTGCTTGATGAGAACACTATTGGATATCTAGTTTGCATATTTTCTCAGGTATTATCGTTCATATTCAGCAAATTCAGGTTTTTTGAAGGAAAGTCAATTTCAGTTTTGAAGAAGACTTTTTCTGAAGTGTCGGAAGTACAAGCTTGAAGCTTGTGATAGTTTGAAGTTTGTGACAGATTGCAGATCCAGTCCAGTTTGAACCAATATGACATTGTAGGGGGGATTGTTGGCAAACAATGTGCAATTGGTCCATTTCTTTCCAGACTATACATCATAAAGTACTCCTTTTATGAGTCCTTCTATAGCGATCAGTGAGGAGGCGTTGGTCAACTCAAAATGTATAACAGTTTTCTCTATAGCTTGTACAACCAAAACACGTTGGCAGCGTGGATAGCATAACAGAATCCCAAGTCGATGACCCAAGTTCGATTCCCATTGGCGGCTGCTCGCGAAGATTATTTTGTGCTTTTAATTTATTAAAAGCTCACGCAAAAGATACACGAACGGACATCGATCACAATGGAGTTGTGCTTTTTGGATAAAATCAGCGATGGAGTTTTTCGTTCGTAGCTTTATTAGAAGCGATTGCTTTTGAAGGGGTGCTTTTCAAGGACAATCAAACACTATAGAACAAGAGTCTTGGGCTCATTGTAATCATCCTTCACCTAGTTTTCAACACAAGCTTTGGTGCTTGGACCTCAAAAGAGGTGGTGTTTCTTCTAGCACATGGGGCAGCCATGGTGCTAACTTGAAGCATGTTGAGGAGCAGCTATGGAGTTCTTCTTGGTGATTCTCCTTGGAGAAGATGAAGGGTGTGCTCACACTCTACCTCATGGAGAGGAGGTTATCTCTTGTTCATGGCAAGAAGACTTGGTCATTAGCAGCTTGATGGTGAGGATCGACCATCTACATGGTGTATTTGAAGATTATCTTCTATAGGAAGATATTAGGTTGAAGATTGTCTTCTACAAGAAGATATCGGGCTACTTCAAAGACATTGGATGGTGCCATCTACATGGTGTATTTGAAGATTATCTTCTATAGGAAGATATTAGGTCGAAGATTTTCTTCTACAAGAAAATGTCCGGCTACTTCAAAGACATTGGATGGTGGTTAACATAAGATTTACATCTTATGTTAAGTATTCAGGTACATATTCTCTTTATGCACACAGGTACTACTTAAAGTTTATGGAGGCCATAGCGTTCATATCAGGAGGAGTCCTATTTGGCATAGGTACAAGAGAAATAGTATGTAAATGCTTCATGCATATTTGGATGAGGTGTTTGAGAAGGTGTGTTCACATGAGTTTGAGGATTTCCGGCAAAAAACTTGTTAGCATTCCTTGCTACTTTTTAAGTATGTGATCTTTTCACACACGTATCTGACTTAGGGTCTTCCATAGCCTAAGTTTAGATGAGGGTTTGTTGATTATCAGTTTCACACTGATCCTTCCTCTTTCAGTCACTCATATTCACTCTTCTATAACCTATCAAGTCACACATCTCATGTATATTCAGATTATTGCCCATACATCTGAATATGTTTCTTACATTTGTACATTCACTCATTCATCTGTTTCTCATCACATAGAGTGGTTGAGGTTTTGCTCCCACATTGTACATTGAACATTGGTATATATGATACTATGAGTAAGCGATGGCTTACGTAACACCTTACACATGTCGTCTATTCTTTCTCTATCTTTATCTCATCATTTGTATGATTAAGTTGTGGTATGCTCATGTTTTGTCAATATGGAAGATTGCTAAATTAATGTTGTACATGACTGGACCTATGGAACCATGGACCTGTGACATGAGCCTAAGGGCCTACCTCACTTCCAACAGTGCCTCCTAATCGTGCTTGGATTGTGATAGATGTGAGAAAGAATGATATGTTACCTTCCCACAAGGTCCTCCACTTGTCGTGAACCTTTGATGATGATAGAAGCTCCCCCTTGCTTCAAATGTTTCTTCAAATCTTCCTAGTCGTTGCTTCAACCCTTCAATCTCAAGCAAGTTCAAGGCCTCATCTTACTGTCCTCAATGCTCAATCTAGATCTATGATACTGCATATGGAGTATATTCACTCCTAGCTATAGCAAAAGAATGATAGGCCCTTCCTAGGACCAAATAGTTCACTACCATAGTCCACAAAAATTGAAGTGCTATGTGGAACTCAAGATTCCACCTATGAAAATTTTCACACTACACATAAACTTTGTAAGATTTGGAACAAGCCATAGATAAGTCAATTTGGTGAATATGACTTGTCTCAGCCTCCTTGCACAAGATAGACCAAAATATATGCAAACAAATAGCTTATACCTATGTGTATCTCTTCACACACATATGTTGGGGAATATGCAGAGATAGACTACAGAGTTTTAAAGCTAGAAATATACAAGAATAAAAAACACTTGAGAATAATATTACAATAAAAGAAAGCTTACAACAAGAGCTTCAAGATCATCTATCTTGTCCTTTTACATAATCAGATATGGTTGATTAAAAATCTCAGCCTATATGAAAACATCATCTAACAAGGGGGCTAGCTTAGCTAGGGGGTAGCTTAGAACCAGATTACAAACACCCAATGAGAACCTAAAAGTAAAAATGCAATGAACATGATGGCCACAACTTCCTTCCAAGCTATTCCTTATATAATTATCTAAAAGTTGGTGTAGAATCTGAATTGAAATCACACCTTCGAGATCCCCCACTTTTCTCAATCAAGGTACATGTAATCTTAAGCTAAGAAACTTGAGGAAAATTGCTTGTATAATTTACCAAGAAATTAAGTGATGTTGCATTTGAGTTAAGTCTTGTTTCACACACATTTGATATTGTACATTTTCAACAATATACACCTCAACAAAATGAAGTTGTTGAAAGAAGGAATAGGTGTCTCACTGAGATGGCAACGTGTATGATCAAAAGTCGGGCTCTACCACATGGTTCTTGGCTTGTGGTTGTTATGTGTACATCATAAGTACTTAACATGTGTCCCACCAAAGCACTACAATCCATCACTACATATGAGGCTTGGCATGGTTGCAAGCCATTTATTTCTCATGTGTGTGTTTCTAGTTGTCTATCATATGCATAAGTGCCTAAAGAACAATGCAAAAAATTGGATGGTAGAGTATTAAAATGTATTTTTGTTGGGTACAATAAGGAGGCATCAAATAGATCCAACGATGTGTATGACACTTTGCTACCCCTTTTTATGCATGGAAAAGCAAGTGTTGGTCCAAATGAGGCAACTTCTCAACCCTTAGAGGTTTTACATGATGATGTAGATGATTCCATTTTTTATGCTCGTTTACATAATGCACTTGTTGATGAGAGGGCTCATATAGAGGAGGCAAAAACTATCCCTAAACGGTTGGTCCAAACTTTATAAGATAGCAAATTAGTTGCACCTCTCTTATATTGTATGGCTTCAAGATCACATAGTTATGCTTTTACATCAATTTGCTATGGAGTGGCCGCCTCTACTCTTTGTGATGAGAATGCGCTTTTTTCTTTTGATTAAGCATAAAATTCACAAAATAGGATGGCTGCTATGCGATCAGAATAAGATGCTATTGGGAAGAATGGTAGTTGGTTTTTATGAGATTTTCCTCTAGGAAAGAAGGCCATTGAAATTGAATGGGTATAAAATCTTAAGCATAAGCCTTATGGAATAGTAATTCACAAATATAAGGCTAGGCTTGTTGCAAAAGGATATTGATCAAGAGAGAGGTAATGATTTCGTGGAGATCTTTGCTCCCACATGCCAAATGACCATCATTGGTAGCATTTGTGCACTTGTATCGCATCATAGTTGGAATGTACATCAGCTGGACATTAAATCTTTAGTTTTAAATGGTGATTTACATGCAGAAGTGTATGTATATCAGCCCTATGATTTCATGTGGAAGGGGCATGAAAACAAAGTGTATAGGTTGAAAAAGGAAATATATAGTCTAAAGCGAGCACCAACGTCTTGGAATGGAAAGATACATCTCTACCTAATTGCACATGTTTTTGAGAACACTCAAACTGAGAGCATTTTATATGTGAAGCATGAAGATAATGTGCTTCTAATCAGTGTTGTAAATGTTGATGACATGCCACTTATTGCTCCTAGTGAGATCCATATTTTATTGATTTTAAGGCTGAATTGCATGGCTCTTTATAGATATCAGATTTGGGACATTTGAGTCATTATTTGGGCATTGAGTTTATGCCCATTGATGGTGTAATAGTTGTGTCAAACAAAATAAATTGACACATTATTGCAACATTTTGGCCGTGAACATTGCAACTTCATTTTCTTAAAATTGTAGTACTTTCTTGTCCTGTCGTATGATTTGTCATACGTTTCATATATTGTACAGGAGGTACTGGGGTATCCACTTTTAATAAGAGCAAAAAATGTGCACTTCCATTACTTCGCCTACTTAGGGAAGTATACCCTTTAACATTTCTGTGAGCAGGTAGATCACAATAATTGCATAGTAAACGTGGACACTCAGAGAGAAGATCAATGACAATGGCAATAGTGAAGGACAAAGCCACTCCTTAGTTCACATAGATGATTACGATATAGGCAAAAGAAATGCTCTAAAAATTGATGCTCTCGGCTAACATGCCACTCCAGAACTTAAAAAACATCAATACAAGAGATTCTTCCAGTCTGTATAATGAACACAACTAGATGGAGACTAGCCCTGATCAATACAAAGTATGAAGACTTGCTCTAAGGGAAAGAGCATGACAAAACCAAGCCAATCTCTTCACAATATAGTGCTATTAGCCCTCCACTAGGAAGCCCACACTCTGTATCCTCACAGAGTGACTTCCTACAGTAGGCTTATAGCCAAAGAGTGCAAGAGAGGACCCTTGTACATATGTGTATATATGTCCTCAATGAGTACAAGTCCATTTCTTTTATAGGCTCCACTAGGCCAAGAGGGCCTTGCTGATTCCTCACGTCCACTGAATAATTGCCGATTGATTGCTCCAAAATTGGAGGGGTAGATCAAATATGCCACTAGATTTGAATTGGATCCTCAAAAATAGGCAGTCGCCATGAATGGTTGGTGGAAATAGTCATTTCTCCACTTTCACTTTTACCACTTACACTTTTACTGTCACTCTTGCCTAAAATTTGAGACCCTCAGTTTGTGTCGCCCGTGATATCGGACTGACCCTCAGACAGGAGTAGGAGTGAATGGCGGGGGGGCTGCGCGCTAGTGTGTGGGGGGGTGGCAGTGGGAGGGGAGAGGAGGGGATGGTGGGAGAGAGAGAGAGAGAGAGAGAGAGAGAGATAATTTGTACTGTACTACATATATTGACATTAATTTAAATATTTTATAAGTTTGTATCTCCATCACGTGAAGCTTTCTTAAATGAAAAAATGATGAAATTTTATGTTTTATATCCTTTCTAAAATATAGATTGTTTTTCTAATTTTGTATTGCTCATAATATGACCTAATGTATGGTACTTTTCTATCTCCTATGATCCAAATAATATATAAGTGACCAAGATATCTTACATGTATTCATACCTATTTCTCTGAATTTCTCGCATGCTTGGAAACGCCACTATTTGCTTATTTTTCATTCTAGAACACTTCAATGGATAAAGGATATAAACGATTGTGGATCTTCTATAATTCAATGCTCTTGAGACATATCCATTTATTTATTCGCATAAATCTACTTGAAATTCATTTGTTCACAACAGAGTGTACAAGATCGTACGAGAAAATGGATAGTCTATAGATATGTGAATGGGCATGTACCCTGCTACGTGACAATGCTTATATAGCCGTGGTGCTGTAGACATAAGAATCCCTATGGCATTCTTTTCCCACGTATCTTTCCTACTTAAAGCGTGGTGGATGTAGCTAGATCTCTCCAGCAAAACAGCGATGGGCTTAAGGTTTAATTCTCATTGAAAGTAACATTTCATTCTCAATAGGTACATGTCATCTCCACATTTTCTGTCTCTATATGTTTCACCTTGAGAGGATACGTGAGAAGGCAAGAGAGTGGAAAACCATCTCGGAAAGTCTCATCTATCTCCCTTATCCACATTATCATGATCATCCAATTTACCTCACTCCATGCGATTTATCTCGAGTGGACTTATAATGTGAGAAATAGATGTGAACCTCTATGGAGATAATAAATGATATGATAAATAACGAATCCCCAGGGTCAAAAGTGTTAAATAAACAGCCCGAAAATAATATATTCTTCCTCATGAACACTCTCGGCATTCCTAACCTCAATGTACTTACAAATAACCTCAATGTACTGACACATAATAGTTTGAACATTCCTTGGTTTTTATCTTTAAAATTTGGACTCAATTTTAATGGAAGAGCTACTATTGACATAATAGTGAAAAATTATATTTTTTCTTTTTCCCTCAATTTTCCATATAAATGCATAACTATTCCTTTGTCATATTTAAATAATCCTCACTCACTTGAGATATTTCCTCATTACACTACAACAGATTGGCCGTATACTGAGGCTTTTACTGAGGGAATTGAACGTGTGCATTTTTGCCCCCACGTCGGTGTAGGTGTCGGTAGGCCCGTCGGAATTAAAGCGCCGGAATAGGCATCCAAATCGACGGTTATACTGATGCCTCTACTGGGCGCACCGTCGTGTATACCGGCGCCCATTGTGTGTACCAATGCTTATTCCGATGGCATTACTGGGACTACCGTGATTTATACCGACGACCATATCTGCAAAAAAGTGTTTTAGGCAGAGTGTGGTGTCTTTTGTGATAGCAACATTACCATGATGTTGCTTAACAAAAGACAATACACTCTATAGAAACAAAACAAGTACATGTGATGTGTACTCTAATGTCAACCGAAATATGATTTCATAAAACAGAATATTATTGGACACAAAAGACATAATCAAAATGAACCATGAACCATGAACCATGTAAAAAAGATTTATATATTTCATAAATGAAGCATGTACAAGAGTATGGCAAACCATTATCATATATGAGGCTTTTACAAAATGTGGCAAAGCATTGCATTGGAATATAAAAATCAAATACAAACTTTTGGTGTGCCACTGCCATACACATGCAAAGAATGTTTCATATCAAAAGTCCTGCAACCATTCATGAAATGAGATAACTTCACATGATATTTACAAACAACAAGTAAAACCAAGTTTATAAGTTCATCACCTCATCGCAAACGCTCCCATGAAACGATTGCACCGTGTTCCTCCAAGTCCTCCAATAGTGCAGTCAATCCATGATGATATCCATAAGCTTCCTCCGTTCGTGTTGGAGGATGACCCATTGCCAGCTCGAGCAGAAAATATACAAAACATTAGAGGAACATACTTGAGAAGCTTAAAACAAACAAATTCAACAAATCAAATGGTACTTACAAACTCATGATGCATCGTGTCATATCCACCGTTGCCCAAATATGATGGTCCAATCGTATCTAAATGTTTGGCTGTGGCATCTCGCTGCCCACAATATTGGTCACGAGTCATTTGCTGCTCCTCCACAATCATATCGCACTCCTCAACATCTAAGCATACAGGCTTTGGTAAGCTTGCTCTGAGAGCATCACAAGCCTCGGATCGTCGATAGGACATAACTTCACGTGTGGTGTGCAGAATCCACTCTAAACTGACAAGAGGCTGCCCATCGGCTGGTCGGAACTCCTAATAAATTATCTTTGTGATATAATTCTTCTGATATTTATCTTGTTCACTCCATTTCAACATGATAGAGTGTCCAGACTTTATAGAGGAAAGCTATCGTATACGTGCACGCATTGCTTTTCCGACCGCATCCATCATCGGAGCTTCATCTCAGATACTATATACCTTGGAGTCATCATGTTCATGAGCACCCCAAGGTATACGTGGTGTTCCATGTGGTGTACCACGTGGCGTACCTACATTTGAGGTACTCTCCTAGGAGTAGAAGTGGGCGACACAATGTCCGTCGCACTGCCTCCACAACAACTGCGTCCTCCAGACCTACCTATAGATCAACTCGTAGAGCCTCCTACTCCAAAGCGTGACCTCGACCTACGAGACGGGCCACCACCTGTATCGCGCTGAGGTGTCGAAGGCACATTTCTACTACTAGAGCTAGTAGGGGATGGCTAAAAAGATGGTCGTGGTGGATTCATAAAGCTATGAGACATACCTCCGACACGAGTAGCACCACCCGAAAGAGTGACACCGACAGGAGTGATACCGACAGAAGTGACACCTACGGGAGTGAAGTTGGCAGGAGTGCGACCGGTAGGAGTGAGGCCGCCAGGAGTGAGGCAGGGGGAGTGCTATCACGAGCGATCCAATACTCTGATGCAGCAGCCATATACACGGGAGGTACGTGAGAGATGAACTCCAAGAACTGCTCCTCTATCATGGAATGTGGAGTGACTGGAGGACTATCTCCCATCGTGCTCTGTAACAAAAGAACTCAAATAATTAGCATATGTAGGTACTGCTAAACCTGCTTTGTACCAGCCCTCTCTTGCTTTAGACTTGATTAGTAGACTTCCTTAGCTTTCCAATGATACCAAGAATTGGCCTATGTCCTTTGGAAATGATGTGTGCAATGATTGAATCAAAACAGATAACTTTGGAAGTCACAAACTCAAGAAAACCTTCTATTTTGGTCTTCACACCTGCTGAATGTTTTGCTCAGTGTGACCAGCACAGTAGAAATTGATAAAATTCCTTCTAGGTGTATTCAGCTAGCTTAGTAAGCTAACATTTTCAAGTGGAATGATGTAAAATAATGAACTATGCTAAGAGAAATTAATTTAGCAAGATTTGGTATACCCCTGACTTTTTAGGACTGTAGCAGAGATAGACCAGTGAGCATCTCGACGATGATTTCTCTAAATCTGCTGAATGGAATGTCTTCAATTTTTGCCAGCCTATAGTAGACTTCAAGCTGAATCCAACAAGCTTTGAATCACTGAATTTGGAGAAGTATTGACCAAGGTATGCCCTTGACACATTGACAGACTTTTGAGTACATTAACAGAGAACATAAAGATGAATGATGTAAACGTATCTATTGATTAACACTTGTGTACAATCCATTGGCATGTCTAGCATTTCCAAATGGTATAGAGAGGTGTAGGGTATGATGTAGTCCTTACACACACTCAAACTCAATAGAGTAAGCCTCGGGAATGAAGTGATCTACCCGCAATTTTTCCAAGTACATTTTTATAGGATATGTGCAAAAATTTAAATTCAAATTCAAATTTTGGCTTGCTATGATCAAGGTCCTAAAATCTTGGAGATATTCTCTCAATCAAATAGGCTACTTTTTCCACGACTCACTTTGGTAGGTGATTACAAAAGATTCCAAGTCATTTTGACTTTTACAAATGAGATAAAGTGGTAATTAACCACTAGCATATGTTCCTATGGTTCTTCATGTATGTAGAGTCTTCATGATAACTTCCAAGCCAAATGTGTAGGCTTGTGATTTACACCAACAGCTCCCCCTCAAGCCAAACATTTTGGCTTAAGTTTTCATCTTCAATCTTCAAGTATATCCTGCAATCCAATCATAGATTTGAACCTGCAAAGTTTGGTCCCATCCAAAGCTTTAGTCAGCAAATCTGCACATTGCATGTTGGTTGACACATAAGTCAGCTGAATATCCATGCTTAGCAACTTCCCTCTCACATAATGATAATGAACTTCTATGTGTTTTGTTCTGGCATGACAGATAGGATTAGCTACAAGATGAAGAGAACTTGTATTGTCTCCAAAGATAATTGGAGGCCTAGTATATAAGCCCAATTTTGTGTACAAAAGCTTAATCCAAATTGCTTCTTGAGTGGCATTAGCTAGCCCTCTATACTCTGCTTGTGTAGAAGACAATGCAACAATTGGTTGCTTCTTTGGAGACCATGAAATTGGTTTGTCACCTGCAAAAGAAATGTATCCAGAAGTGCTTCTCCTATCATCCTTAACTACAACATATGAGGGGCTTACCGACACTGCATATACAGACGGTCATAGTCGGCGTCGGTATAGCCTTCGGAAAATCTCACTAAGAGATACCGTCGGTCAAATGACCGCCGGTATTACCGTTTTAAACGGATCGTCGGTGTGGCCCGGAGCCACCGGTATAAGCGTCGGTATATGCGTCGATATAGCGTCGGTATAGGCGTCGGTAATTTACTGGGAACTACCGACGCGTATACCGACGTCGATACCGGCGCCTATACCGGCGGCGAGTTTTAAACATACCGCGAACCCGAGAGCAAAACTTCACATTTTTGCGCGTGTTTGAGTACTGTTGCTTTACTGTCGAACTTTTGCGTGCGAACCTGCTTTGTCTTGTGCACACACACACACACACACACACGGATCTCTCTCTCTACAAACACACATTCTCTCTCGGCTTAGATATCACATCATGGTAAGTGTTGCGCGTACTGTTAGCATTTGTGTTTCTCTATGCTTTAGGGTTTCTAATTTCTCTTTTCGTTGATTTTGCAGAAGTTCTTTCGCGTCAATTGTTTGGAATTGGACGAGAGAGGACCTACATTACGCTTTGTCGACAACGATTCAAAGAGGGAACTACCGATAAGTGATTCTTTTATTCGCTATTGATAGAGAGAGAAGAAGAAGAGAGAGAGAGAGAGAGAGAGAGAGAGAGAGAGAGAGAGAGAGAGAGAGAGAGAGAGAGAGAGAGAGAGAGAGAGAAAGTGAGAGAGAGAGAAAGAAAGAGAGAGAGAGAGAGAGAGAGAGAGAAAGAAAGAGAGAGAGAAGAGAAAGGAAGATACACATTAATTTACACATGCATACATACACACATACATGTATACACATGCACGCTTACATACACACACCTATACACACATGCATGTTTACATACACACACACATATACACACATGCATGCATACACACACACATAAATATACACACATGCATACATACACACACATGCATACACACACACATACACACACCTATATACACATATGCATACATACACATACACACACACATATACACACATGCATGTTTACATACACACACACATATACACACATGCATGCATACACACACACATAAATTTACACACATGCATACATACACACACATTCATACACACATATATACACATATGCATACATACACATACACACACACATATACACACATACATACATACACGCATATATACACACATATACACACATGCATGCATACATACACACACATATACACACATGCATGTATACACACATATATACACACATGCATACATACACACATATACACACATGCATGTATACATACACACACATGTATGCACATGCATACACATACACACACATACACATACATGCATGCATACATACACACACATACAGATACATGCACACACATGCATGCCTACATACACACACATACACATACACACACATGTATACACATGTATACATACATACACACACACATGTACACATGCATACATACACACACATATATACACACGTGCATACATACACACATATAATCCTATTTTTATTTTGAAGTTTTATTTTTACATCAAATATATAAAAATAGGATTAGGGTTTTAGGATTAAATCTCTAAGATTAGGGTTTTAGGGTTTTAACACCTACATACACATGCGCATATAATACATATATATATATACATGTATACAGAAATCTACATCTTTTAGGTCTAGATATTTAAGATTAGGGTTTTAGGGTTTAGTATTTCAGATTTAAGTATAAGTCTTTCTGATTAGGGTTTTAGGATTTTAATACAGAGATAACATATATGTACAAGCACACATATACATATAATACATACATACATGTAGATACACATGCATACAAAAATATACATATTTTAGATTTAAATCTTTAAGATTAGGGTTTTAGGGTTATAACACCTTCATAACATATATGCACACATACACATGCACATATAATACTTATATACATGTATATAACATGTATACAGAAATATACATATTTTAGGTCTAGATATTTAAGATTAGGGTTTTAGGGTTTAGTATTTCAAATTTTAGTGTAAGTCTTGCTGATTAGGGTTTTAGGGTTTTAATACGTGGATAACATATATACACAAACACACATATACATATAATACATACATACATGTAGATACACCTGCATACAAAAATATACATATTTTAGATTTAAATCTTTAAGATTAGGGTTTTAGGGTTATAACACTTACATACATATATGCACACATACACATACACATGTAATACATATATACATGTATATACACATGTATACACAAATATACATAATTTAGGTCTAGATATTTAAGATTAGGGTTTTAGGGTTTAGTATTTGAGATTTAAGTCTAAGTCTTTCTGATTAGGGATTTAGGATTTTCATACGTAGATAACATATATACACAAGCACACATATACATATAATACATACATACATGTAGATACACATGCATACAAAAATATACATATTTTAGATTTAAATCTTTAAGATTAGGGTTTTAGGGTTATAACACCTACATAACATATATGCACACATACACATGTACATGTAATACATATATACATGTATATACACATGTATACAAAAATATACATATTTTAGGTCTAGATATTTAAGATTATGGTTTTAGGGTTTAAATAAAAGAACTAGTGTTTTAAATAATTTAATTAAATATATATAACTGAATATATAAAATTAAATATATAAAAATATGATTACGTAAGGAAAAGAAATCTGAATATATAAATAAATATATATATATAATAAGATAATTATATACATAAATAAATATAAAAAGAAGTAGCGTTTTAAATATTTTAGTTAAATATATATAATTAAATATATTAAATTAAATATATAAAAATAGGTTCACATAAGGAAAAAAATCTGAATATATAAATAAATATATATATATAATAAGATAATTATATACATAAATAAATAAAAAAAGGATTAGTGTTTTAAATAAATTAATTAAATATTTATAATGAAATATATAAAATTAAATATATAAAAATAGGTTCATGTACGGAAAAAATCTGAATATATAAATAAATATATATATAAAATACGATAATTATATACATAAATAGAGATAAAAAGAATTAGCATTCTAAATAATTTAATTAAATATTTATAATTAAATATATAAAAATAGGATTAAGTAAGGAAAAAATCTGAATATATAAATAAATATATATATAAGGTAGGATAATTATATAGATAATAAAATATGATAAGAACTAGTCATTTAAATAAATAAATGAAATATATATGATTAAATATATAAAAATAGGTTGAAATTTAATCATTTTAAATAGAATGAATATATATATACAATACACAAACACACATACTTATATACCTATCTATATTCACATATATATACATATACACATATATATACACATGCATACATATATATACAAGTTTTAGTTCTAGGTCATTTGGATTAGGGTTTTAGGGTTTTAACACCTACATAACATATATACACACCTACACATACACATATAATACATATATACATGTATATACACATGTGTATAGAAATATACATAATTTAGGTATAGATCTTTAAAATTAGGGTTTTAGGGTTTAGGCATACATATAACTTAATTAAGAGGATCAATCAAGAAAAAATCCGAATATATAGAGAAAATAGGATAGCTATATAGATTAGGTTTTTAAAATTAGGGTTTTAAGTTTTTTTAGGTATTTAAGTATTTAGGTTTAGTATTTCAGATTTAAGTCTTTAAGAGTTAGATTTTTAGGTTTAATAAAAAAAATAATGTTCTACAATGTTCTAAAATGTCCATATTGTAGCAGATGGCTTCTTTGGATCCTGAAGAGAGAATGGCATGTCCTTGCACACAGTGCAAGTATTAAATTTATCGGAAACGACGGATTTGTACTCCAGATGTTAGAGAGTATGGATCCTTTGATAGGAGTCGATTGGAAAACCTACGCTATCATTTGCATGGTCCCCCAGGTGAGCAGATGGACCCAAACGACATTGCACCGGTAACCTCGCGTGGACAAAAGAGAGCAAAAAAGGACTTAGACGTACAAGCAAGCACTAATAATATTACACAGAATGAACATATGGAAGAGATGCTTGAAGCATTTTATGAGATGGACGAAGATCATGATGGTGAAGAAGGTGGCGAGATTTTCATGGACACAACAGAAATTCCACGATCAGAAGTTGATGAAGAATATGAAAACATGCGAAGATTAGCTCGTTTACCACTTTACAATGGAGCTAAGATATCTGTACTACATGCTTCACTCGCAATGCTCAATCTGCAATCCATTTATGGATGGTCAGATAGTAGTGTCACTGAATTGTTCAGGTAAGTGGAGAACAAATCGGCTTTCATTGTTGTATCATAATAACTTCATTTACTAATATCATTTTAATTGCTTATTGCAGGCTTCTTAAAGATCAATTTTTGCGAGATGGCAATGACATGCCTCCAACACGTGGAGATGCGAAAAAACTTATACAGTCCATTGGAATGGATTATACTAAAATTCATGCTTGTCCGAATGATTGCATTCTCTTTCGAAATGAGTATGAGCATCTCCAGGTATGTCCAAAGTGTGGAGCAAATAGATTTAGAGAAGACGTTATAGGCGAAGCAATCCCCGCAAAGGTACTTCACCACTTTCCTATCATTCCACGAATTAAGAACATGTTTAGATGCAAATCTATAGCTGAGTTAATGTCATGGCATACAAAGAGCAGGTCTACAGATAATGTAATGTGAGTGCCAGCTGACTCTGTTGCTTGGAAGCACATAGATAGTAAGTGGCTAGAGTTTGCTAGTGAGCCTCGGTCCATACGTCTAGGCCTAGCTATGGATGGAGTGAATCCATTTGGATTATGTAGTTCTTCATGGAGCACATGGCCTGTATATTTGGTCAATTATAATATCCCACCATGGTTGGCCACAAAGAAAGGTCATTTATTATTAGCTCTTATTGTACGAGGTAAGTATAAGGTAAAAAACATGGATGTATATCTTGCACCACTTGTGGAAGAACTGTGCATTTTATGGGACGGGATCACTATGCGTGACATGTCTCAGCCTATAAGAAGACGAGACGTGCGAGTGCAAGGCATACTGATGTGGACAATGCATGATTGGCCTGGTTATGGTGAATGTTTAGGTTTATCGGTTTCGGGTTACCATGCTTGTCCTTTATGCGGACCACGGCTCGAAGCACGCTATTCCAAAGCACTACGTAAAACTGTCTATGAAGGATATCATAGATATTTGCCTGATGGTCATGTTTTACGTGAAGGACAAATTGGTCGACAAGTGCAACACCAAATGAAAGCTAGCGATTGGAAACAACTATGGGACTCAGAAAATCTAGTTGCTGGCATGAAACGATTGTCCATTTTTCATGAACTCCCTTATTGGAGTGAATTGGTGATCAATCATTTGGTAGACCCGATGCATATTTTCAAGAATGTGGGAGAGATTCTTTGGAAAACTTTGATCAGAAAGAAAGAAAGCAAAGCACAAAGGGACGACTAACAAGAGCGAGGTCGTATGCGAGAGTTGTGGGCAATTACTAAGCCCAACGGAACAGTATCGTTACCAAGAGCTCCTTGGGTGCTTCGCAGGATGGAAGAGCAACAAGTGAAGAAAACAATTTTAGAGTTTCATACACCTACTGGATGCATGAGATGTCTGAAGACTGCTTTTATACGAAACGACGACCTTGCAGGACTCAAGTCTCATGATTGGCACAAGTTTTTACAGTTTGTGCTCCCTGTAGCTCTAAAATACTCTCTTTCAGAGGATGTACAAAAAACCATTTATAAAATTAGTTCTTTAGTACGATGGATATCCTCTAAAGAGATAAATAGAGATAGCATAGAGAGTGCGAAACTCAATGCTATCGAAGCTGTTTGTATGGTAGAGAAATACTTTCCCACAAGTATTCTCACTATTCAACTTCATTTACTGGTTCATGTAGTAGATGAAGTTGCAATACCAGGAACTGTCCATAGTTGATGGATGTTCTTCTTAGAGCGCTTTATGAAGACATTAAAAGGGTTTGTTCGACAGAGAGCATGTCCAGAGGGTAGCATGGCAGAGGTATGGCTTGTACAAGAATCTCTAGTATTCATAATTGAGTTTCTACATATATCGGATCCTGAAATGCCTCGTGTTAGTCGGCCGTCGGAATGGGATAGATGTAACGACTGCCAAATTTAACGGAATTTTTGAAATTCGCGCTAAAAGTTGGTACGCGCATCTTGTAAAGGTTATATAAAGCAATGTAAGGAGAATGGAAAAAGAGACATCTTTTCTGGAATTGCCAGATTGTTCGTCTTGATATTTGTCAGAGTATTTTTACACTCTGTGAGGTTCTGAGTATTGTTAATGTTGATTTCTGTTCTGTCTGCATCATCTGCTTATACTGAAGTTCACTGTAACAAATATTAAGTGACAGATTGTGTGTCTGAGTACTGTTTCCGTATAGTATTGCTGTATGCTCTTTAGTCGTTGAAGTACCCTGAATCAGTCTGAGTAGTTATATTACTGCGTGAGTTGATTTGACAATGTGATGCACTGTTGAGAATGTTCTGTTTGTCTTACTGAACTCATTACATTCGGTGTCAAAGACGAACTATTGCTTTTGGTAACGTAACTTTTTAGTTAAAGATCACTGGAAAGTGTTGTGACGAGTGAATCTATCTGCTATCGTATTCACTCTGCTTGATCTATTACATATTAGTGAGTCTGAAGAAGGGACTACTACTCTGTTCCAATAGCAGGTTAGTCTGGAGAATTTCGGTACGTCTGAGTATAGGAACCAAATATTATCTAGTTACTATCGGTAACTAAGCTAAGACGAGTAGTCACGTCTTGATGTAGATTTTGGGAAATTAGTACAGGGCCTCTGTCTAACAGACCCCTACCACTCCCAAGAACCCACGTTGGTCTAGTAATGTCTTTCGGTAATGATACTTAGAGTTGAACACAGTTTACGGTGAAGCACTGTTTTACATTTAATATTTGTTCGGTAACTTTCGGCTAGTCAGTAACACAGTGTTTCTGTAACACTTGACTTTAACACTTGGCACCGTCTGTGGGAAGGTGGCATCAAGATTGCCAGTCGTTTGTTATAATCGCACATCCAGATTATCGTTCGATTGGAAGTAGCAACAGAACCAGATTGTTGCAAACTATTCTGTTAGTAATACTACGCGATTAGTACAAAAAATGATACATGCCGGTTACTCGATCTAGTGAAACGTATCCCAAGGACCATCAGTCTGGAGTACTTAATGTACTAAAGACAACTCTGGAAGGTAAAAGTACAAGTGGGTCTGACCCACTTGTCAAGAAAGTTAAGAACATTAAAACGGATTCCGATCATATTCCGGTAGAACGTGTTATGACTCTGGTACATTCTGGTACTATTTCGGCATAGTCTGTCGAAGATATAGTAAGTCCAGAACCTACCAAGATGCAGTTGGAAACTAGTTTAACAATCTTGGAAAAAGATTCAGATTCATTTACGATTAGAAACAAAGAAATTGGCGAAGGCAAAAAAATGCCGAATCCGGGCATAATTTCGGTTCATTTCGGTGAAATTTTGGTAAGAGAATCACAGTTTTTCGGTGATGATTTAGCATTTTTTGCTGAATCTTCAGCCCAATCATCATGCTTGGAAGAGAGTTCCCATACACTGGACATCAAGAAGGAAGGAAAGCTACTCGAAACAGAGATTCAAAGCATATTAAGCAAGATAATCGCACTGGAAAGTGCGCCATCCGACGATACAGATTCCGGTAGTTTAGATATTCAGACCCTAGATACAGAAGGAAGGTATAATACACTTACGATGAACGGGCAACAACAACAACAACAACAGTTATGTCCACCCAGGCCACCTCCAACGGGAGTGACATACACGAAGTTTGGTGGATTTCCAGGAGACGATCCAGATGCTCACGTACGCACTTTCGAGATAAGCTACGCAGTTCTCAACCATCCACCGGATCAGGCCTACAAAGCCATTGTCTTCCAATCTACACTTGTCAATGAAGCAGCTAGATGGCTTATAGAATATGATATTAATCATTTCGGCACTTACGAAGCAGTACGAGATGCTTTTCTGCAGCGATTCAGGCTAAAAAAGAATCCAGCCAAAATTTTTGACTATCTGCAAAACAATAGATAGAAACCAAATCAAACCGTACAGGAGTATGCTACTCTCTTCAGAACACACTTAAGGCAGCTACCATCGGCCCATGCTAACTTACCAGATGACGTTATCACTCAGTGGTTCATAATAGCTTGATTCCACAACTTAAGCAGATCATGATCATAAGATGTGTCGAAGCTATGACACTCGATGCAGTAATTGCAATGAATCTGCAACTGGAAAACAAAGTTGGCGGATTTACAAAAGATCTGAAATGGTTAAAAGCAAACAAAAATGATGCAGAAGATATGATCAGACAAGTATACTGCAACATATGCAAAAATTCAGGACATACCAGTGCCAATTGCGCACTTAATCAGACATTCTGTGCTATCTGCAACATTGCCGGACACACCACCGAAAACTGCGCATACAATGCTAGAGTATAGGGAACAACGATTGTCAATGCAATTATCCAGGAACAAGGGCAGCCAGCCAACCACTATGTGCCTCCACAAATGAGAAACAACCAGCAGCAAGGATATCAAAATTACCGAGGACAGAGGAATAACAACTATAATCCAAACCACTAGCAGAACGGGCCACCACCGGAAAATCCCAATTTACCACCACCACGCTGTCATTTTTGTGGCGAATTTGGACATATTAGGAGATTTTGCAAGGATGCAGCTGAGTATGATCAAAGCAAGAAGGAACGTCAAAATCCAATGGCCAACATTGTAAAAATCACACCGGTGGAAACACAGGTTGTTGCAGTCCAGACCCGTTCCAGTAAACAACTACAATCGGCAGGAGAAATATTTGAACCAGGGATACGTGAACAACACAGAATGTATAACAAGGCTAGTCAATGGACCACAACAGAACCACCAGTCTTCCCAGAGCCTATTCTGGTAACCCAACCATCATTAACAAAGGAAGGAACACAACAACGGGAGTCAGTAGTAGGAACATCATCAGTAGCAGATACATTACCAACCGTAGACACCTCCGCATCAGCAAAGGCATCAACTTCAACATCAGTAGAGCCTGTCAATCAATCTCAACAGGCCTAGGAAATCCTATCTAAGGCATCTATCACTTTTGGGCCAACTACTGGCATTAGTACCTGGAATTCGACAACAATTCCAACAACAGTTTAGTCCGGTACCTTCTTGTATTCCGGCGACAGCAGCAGTTCAACCGGAACCTGATTCCACGGTTGACCATTCAGTTTCCTTCATTACAGTATGGTATAAGAATCATGAGATTGCGCAGGTACTAATTGATGGAGGCTCTGGTGTTAACATTGCGACTGCGGCATTATGCCAAAGGTTAGGATGGACCGAAATCGAACTAGTTCAATTTTTTGTCAGAATGGCAGATCAATCAAGAGTCCATCCCGTAGGACTTGTGCGGAATGTACCCATCACTTTACAAGGTACAACCTTTAAAATGACCTTTGTTATACTAGATCTGCCGGAAACCTTTTTGGATTACAACCTTCTTTTCGGCTGACCGTGGCTGAAGCATGCGAAGGTAATACAGGACTGGTCTGCACAAGAGCTTACGTTTAAAGATCCCAATCGTAGATATGTGGTAAAATTAGATGCTACACAACCCTGCGAGCTACACGCTAGACCATATTTTGCTCAACCAGTCCATATGCTAGATGGATTGTCAGATGATGAAGAAGAAGAGTTTCTGAAGAGTAACGCTGACTTAATTTCCTTAGGGACTATTGATCTACAGTCCGTTGTAGATAATTGGAATGCTTCAGTCTGTACAGTAATACCCATCATAGAAGAGGCTAAGAAGGAAGACATTGTTTCGACACATGACGATGAACTGCAGCAACTCTTTAAACCAACAGACAACACAGAGAAACATCAACAGTTCTATGTCCCCGAAGATCAGCTGATCACTTACAATTTAGGAGATAAAGATCATCCGCGTCTTGTGAAGATAAAGCAAAACTTACCGAAAACATTTCAAGCAGGCTTAATCCAGCTATTCTGAGAATTCACCGACGTCTTTGCATGGGACTACAAAGACTTGAAGGGATTGGACCCCCGTATCTACCAGCACAGGGTCATGCTGAAGCCAAAAGCAAGGCCGATAAAGCAAACCAGCTACCGGATGAATCCCCATTATGCATCTCAGGTAAAGGCAGAACTTGATAGGTTATTAAAAGTCGGATTCATCGTGCCAGTAGAGCATGCTGAATGGATCTCTCCAATTGTGATTGTGCCTAAAAAAAACAAGCAATTGCGAATCTGTGTAGATTACCGGAAATTAAATGCAGCAACCATACCGCATCCCTTTCCAATTCCTTTTTTGGATACCATGCTTGATAGAGTAGCAGGTCACAAGATGTATTCATTCCTAGATGGATACAGTGGTTACAACCAAGTGAGAATGGCCGAAGAAGATATACCAAAAACTACATTTATTACCAATTGGGGTGTCTTTTCTTGTACGGTAATGTGTTTGGATTGCGAAACGCACCAAGCACATCTCAAAGATGTATGGAGGAGATATTTTCTCCTTATCTCACTTCATTATGCAAGTATATCTCGACGATTTTTCAATTTTCGGTAAGATGATAGCACACCTATTTCATTTACGGTGCTGTTTTCAGAAATGCAGAGTATAGACTCTGCTTGAACCCAAACAAATCAGTGTTTGCGGTCTCATGTGGCAAGTTACTTGGCCATATTGTATCTGCACAAGGTATCCAAGTAGATCCAGATAAAATTTCGGCAGTATTAGAAGCTCCGGTGCCAGCTTCTCCAAAAGAACTTATGCGCTTTATGGGCCAAGTACGGTGGCATGGAAGGCACTTACGGTGGCTTGCTCATTTGGAAATACCCCTGAACAAGCTAATCGCCAAAACTCCTCGACAATTTGAATGGACCCAGGAATGCCAGATAGCATTTGATCGTTTAAAGCATTTATTAACACAAGTTCCTATCTTACAACCGCCAGATTGGGATCACCCATTTCATATATTTGTTGATGCTTCAGATATAGCAATAGGAAGTGTGTTGATGCAACAAATTGATAAATGGTTCAGACCAGTGTATTATGCAAGCCGAAGATTAGCGCCTGCTGAGAAAAATTACTCTGTAACAGAAAGAGAATGTCTAGGGCTAGTATATTCTGTCAAGAAATTCAGACATTACTTGCTATGCCGTAAATTCTCATTTCATGTAGATCATGCTGCACTTGTCTATCTAGTTCGGCAACAACATCTAGGTGGTCGATTAGCGCGAGGGGTCTTACTTTTACAGGCATTTGACTACGAAGTCATTCACCGACCAGGCAGTTCACATGCCTTAGCAGATTTCTTATCCCGCTTAGATTCCGGTGAAGCTCCGGTAGGCATAGATGACAGGACACTAGTGATTTATGTGTCAGAACTAGTTAATGAAGATGATGCAGATCCACCTATCCCATTTTCATATTATGATCAGATCTTGACCTTTCTCACTGATGGTTGCCTTCCATCTCAGACTTCTAGAGCAGTACGCAGGAAAATTGCAGTCTTTAGCCGCCGATTTCGGTTAATTGCTAGAGAAGTATATTATGTAGATCACACCGGAATCCTACTTTGCTGTATTCCACCACATGAAGTTAATTCAGTTATTACTTTGGCTCACTCAATTCCTTCCAGTGGCCATTTTGCAGCAGACTTAACTCACCGGAAAATTCTGCAGAGTGGTCTCTGGTGGCCAACGATGTATAGAGATATCTCACAGTTTGTCAAACAATGTGATACTTGCCAAAGATCTGGCCAGCCTTTGCAACGACATCTCTTTCCTCTACAACCCATCTTACCATTGGAACCTTTCCAAAAGTGGGGTCTAGATTTTATCGGTCCAATTACACCTCCAGCAGTCTTCAGTAACAGCCGTTACATACTGACCTGTATAGACTATGCAACTAGATGGGCCGAAGCCTGGGTGTTACGGTCTGCTACAGCCGTTACGGTAGCAAATTGTTTGCTAAGCGATGTCTTTCCACGTTTTGGCTTACCACTAGAAATTGTCTCAGATCAAGGTACTCATTTTGTAAACAATTTAATGAAGGCACTTACACAGTCATTCCAGGTCACACATAACTTTAGTTCTCCTTATTATCCTCGTGCTAATGGATTGGCCGAAATTACAAACAAATCTCTGCTGAATATCCTTCGAAAATTGATCATGGAATCACCGGAAAGATGGGATCAACTACTACCTGCAGTGTTATGGGCATACCGGACTACCTACAAGGTAACAACAGGATTGACACCTTTCAAATTAGCTTATGGCTTAGAAGCAATAGCACCAATGGAGATAGTTATACCAAGTTTACGAGTAGCCATTACCCAGAAACTGCTACAGGAAAACTCACTATCATTTCGATTGGACACACTCAAAGAGTTAGACGAGCACCGATGGCTGAGTTTTTTAACTATGCACGAAGTCCAACTAAGACAGGCTAGGACACACGATCAAAACCTGAAGACTCCAGTATTTTCGATAGGACAGCTTGTACTTTTCTATAATGCAAAGTCAAATAGATCCGTAGGCAAATTCAAATTACGGTGGTTCGGACCTTACAAGATCGCAGAGCAAATTGGTCCAACAACTTTTCGGTTGACTACGTTGACCGGAAATCCACTTCCAAAAGCAATCAACGGCTCGAAGCTGCGGCCGTATCAAAGCGCTATTAGTCCGCATTAAATCATTCGGGGATGGACCGCATTTTTTTTTTAGCTTTTGTTTTTACTTTTCATTATGTTCTTTCTTTTCTTTTTAAAATAGCCATGTTTTGTCATAAGCCGCCCTCCTTACCAATTACTCAAGCATGCACACCAAATTAAAAACAATATCATTACAGCACCGCACAATGATAACCATCACTTCCTACCCCCCCCCCCCCACCGTAATATCTGTACTTAAGCTCTTCCGTTGTGCCAGAAAAACGCTATTGTGTTCTTGTGATTGTGCTTGTGTTTTCTGTGTTCTATGTATCCGTGTGCTGTGTCCTGTGTATTCGTGTTCGCCTGCGCAATGGAAGCGTTGGCGAACTACACAGCTTTCTGTGATGGTATCCCTACCGAGGTAGGAGAATACCTGCGCATCGGAGGGTTGGCCAACTTCGCTGAGCTGCCTTGGCACTCAGTGGAAGCCCATCCCTACTTTGCACAAATCATCCCTGCCATCGCCCAATCCCCCATCACCGAACGATAGTGGATCTTCCCCTCCCTACCATCTAGAACCGTAATAACCTTCTAGGCCTTCGCCGAAGCCTTCCGCCTCACTCCACAAGGCCGCGAGAATGGCCCAAGTATCCCCGTAGCCCGCATGACCGAACTTTTCCTCCGCCATTCATCGAACGAATACGCCATTCTCTGTCGCCCCGAACCTGAAAGAACTGCATTACAGTTCTTAGTCGCAATCCTTAACCTCCAGAATCGCACCTACGTTATCTCCCGCCCGTCCTACTGCCATCGACCTTGCTGCACAAGAACCCATTAATTTTGCCTCCTTTTTCTTTCACTGGGTCCACAAGGAGTGTGTAGCCATAGTGAAACAAGTTAACAAAGGAACCACCCCTCGATCCAGACCCCCACATCCTTTCCTTTCTCTTCCCAACCATACTCGCCGCTCAACCACCACCACGAGGACCCGTCCTAAGGCATGAAGAATCAGTACAACTACTAGAAGATGAGGAAGAAGAAGATGAAGAAGAGCTCAATCAATTGTTCCGCCGGAAACGTATCAGAATTAGCTCCTCAGAAAGTGAAGCACAAGGCTCAGCCAGAAAAGATAACGATGACGATAAAGACGAAGAGAAGAACGAAGAGGAGACATTCCACGATACAGCTACTTCAATGCATAATGAATCATCGACTGAGCAACAAGAGCAACAGGATCGAACAGAAACAGAATCAATATCAACCAAAAAAGATTCAGAGCAACAACTAGACGAGCAAGAATCTGCCAAGGAAGCACTAGACAAGCTACTGAAGGCAGTGGAATCCACAGAAGCGAACAACGCACAAACTGAACAAACAAACAAGGTAAAAACCACTGACTCTGCCCTCCCCAAAACACCGCTTGTTAACCCCATTTCCCAACCGGAACCACCCCGCAGCCCCATCAAGCCCAATCACCCCACCGGAACTACTGAAACCTCAACATCCTCCCTCAATTATTCACCACCGAATTTACAACAACTCCTCACCGAAACCTCGTCCCAACCTCGCCCTCCTCTGCCACCCCACCCCGTTCCAGTTTTTTCGGAATTAGAATCTATGGGTCGCTTCTCGATCAATCTATCCCAACAACTGCCGCAACACCTGAAGCAAGCCACAAATAGTGCACGAGATGAATTCCAACGAAAATTGGAAGTAATGGAGGCAGACATCACCCCCCTGGAGGAAGAGTTACAAGCAGCAAGAGCGGAAAACCATGCACTCCATGAGCAGATCAAGCAACTACAGGCTACACTCCAAGCACAAGAAGAAAGCTCAAGCCAGCAAGATAAGGCATTAGCTGAAAAAGACGAATTACTGACAGCTACCGACATCGAGATAACAAAATTAAATCAAACAATCAAAGATACAGAAGACACACGGATCGCGCTAGGAAACTTACTGGAAGAAACAAGACTCAAGCTGCAGGACACAATACAGAAGTACCAAGAGCAACAGAGAGAAGCTAAGCAGGCAGAAGAACAACTACAGAGAACGAAAGAATCACTGGATGAGGTGAATTCCATACTTAAACATCAATTACTCAGGGAAGCTAAAAATCAGAAGGATTTAGCGAATGCCCGCAGAGAACGAGATGCATACCACAAAACCATACAGTTCCAGAATCAACAGTTTGAAAGACTGGATAATCAGGTATGCAACCAAAAACACCAAATCAGTGAAATGCAGAAGCAAGTAACGGAAATGAAGACAGCCAGAGATGCGGCACTATCCAATGATTTCTACTTACAGGAGGCCTTTTTGCAAACACAGGCCGAAATTTTGCTCACCGAAGCCATTTCCCTTAGTTCTGTTAGAGTAAATGCGCAAGTAGTAGAACCCGACACCCTTAAACAATTATTAGAAACCCTTAAGAAAAAAATAGCCCGTACATTTAAATTAGCCAGGAATATGTATTTAGAAGGTATCATAGACGAACAGTGATTTTGTAATCCAAATAACTTGCGGGTTTGAGTCCACCGTGCGTGCCAGTGTTAGTCGGCCGCCGGAATGGGATAGATGTAATGACTTCCGAATGTAACGGAATTTTAAAAATTCGCGCTAAAAGTTGGTACGCACATCTTGTAAAGGTTATATAAAGCAATGTAAGGAGAATGGAAAAAGAGACATCTTTTCTAGAATTGCTAGATTGTTCGTCTTGATATTTGTCAGAGTATTTTTACACTGTGTGAGGTTCTGAGTATTGTTAACATTGATTTCTGTTCTGTCTGCATCGTCTGCTTATACTGAAGTTCACTGTAATGAATATTAACTGACGGATTGTGTGTCTGAGTACTGTTTCCGTATAGTATTGCTATATGCTCTTCAGTCGTTGAAGTACCCTGAATCAGTCTGAGTAGTTATATTACTGCGTGAGTTGATTTGACAACGTGATGCACTGTTGAGAATGTTCTGTTTTTCTTACTGAACTCATTACATTCGGTGTCAAAGATGAACTATTGCTTTTGGTAACGTAACTTTTTAGTTAAAGATCATTGGAAAGTGTTGTGACGAGTGAATTTATCTGCTATCGTATTCACTTTGCTTGATCTATTACATATTAGTGAGTCTGAAGAAGGGACTACTACTCTATTCCAATAGCAGGTTAGTCTGGAGAATTTCGGTACGTCTGAGTATAGGAACCAAATATTGTCTAGTTACTATCGGTAACTGAGCTAAGACGAGTAGTCACGTCTTGATGTTGTAACGAAGATTTTGGGAAATTAGTACAGGGCCTCTATCTAACAGACCCCTACCACTCCCAAGAACCCACGTTGGTCTGGTAATGTCTTTCGGTAATGATACTTAGAGTTGAACACAGTTTACGGTGAAGCACTGTTTTACATTTAATATTTGTTCGGTAACGATTTCGGCTAGTCAAAAACACAGTGTTTTTGTAACACTTGACTTTAACACTCGCTTATGGAGCGATGATGAAGATGTTTGTCTCGTAGGTGATGAAGCACAAGGTAAAGGATTGCAAAGGAAAATGGATGCAACTTTCAGAGGGAAGGCAATGAAGTTTTGCATAGTTAACTCTGAGCCTATGTAAAAGTGGTTAGAAAGGTATGAACTTGCCAAGGAAACTAACGCAAAGGAAAGAGCTCAGTTTCGAAGAAATCGTTCCACTCGATTTTTGCCTCTTCCAGAAAATCTTCGACCTCTCCCACCTTTTCCAACGAGCAGATGGCTAGATGTAGCAGTTTCACAAGCAAAGGCAGTGGGTGAAGATATCTCTGAAGAAGAAGAAGAACTCGCAAAAGGATGTGATTGGGAGTATATTAAATATGGTGCACTATGGTCTCATGGACAGCACATTTGAATCGCACGAATCGATCAAAATAGGGCTACTTTTGATAGTGGACGGATGGTGAATTTTTTGCAAAAAAGTAGAGCGAGTGCAAGAGATGATAATGCTCTAGAAGGCGATTACTTTATTTTTGACGTGAAATGGTTCAAAGTAGTCACGTCTGGAAGAAACGCATCAGTGAGACGGGATAAGAGCGGTTTGCTTCAAGTCGACTCCACAAGATTATGGACAGATGAAAGGGATACATTTGTACTTCCCGAACACTGTGAGCAGGTTGTTTTTATACCAGATTCAAAAGACCTAGAGTGGCTATTTGTTTTACAAGTCGCTCCACGTAGTAGAAAAATTTTTGAAAACTTAGATGTAGAAGAAAGTCCATCTCTAGTGGACTCAGAGATTCATTCGATAGCTGAGGAGGAGGAGATCATTGTTCGAGAAGAAGAGGTCATTGAAGAAGAGGTCATTGTTTCAGAAGACGAAGCAATAGACGATGATCAGGAGGAAACCAGCATATCAAGCGATTTAGAAGCCATCAATATAGAGATAGATATTCTCGGTGCATCGGATCTTCAAGAGGATGCTAGAATAGAGGACTTTTGAATAAAACACTTGTACGTACTAATTTTTGGTTTTATTTTCAGTTATTCCTTATATTATTTTTATTGTCGCATGCTAATTATTTTAGTTCTTTTACTACAGAGCACGATGGGAGACAGTCCTCCAGTCACTCCACATTCCATGACAGAGGAGCAGTTTTTGGAGCTCATCTCTCAGGTCCCTCCTGCGTATATGGCCGCTGCATCACACTATTGGATCGCTCGTGGTAGCACTCCTCCCGACCTCACTCCTTGCGGCCTTACTCCTGCCGGCCTCACTCCCGCTGGCCTCACTCCCATTGGTGTCACTCCTGCCGGTGTCAATCCTGCGGGTGGTGCTACTCCCGTAGGAGGTATGTCTCCTAGCTTTGTGACTCCACCACGACCATCTTTGCGACCATCTCCTACTGGGTCTACTAGTAGACGTGTGCGTTTGACACCTCAGCGCGATATAGGGTCTGGCCCCTCACGTAGATCGAGGTCACGCTCTAGAGCAGGAGGTTCTAGGAGTGGATCTACAGGTAGGTCTGGAGGCGGAGGAGGCGGTTGTTGTGGAGGCAGTGCGACGGACGTTGTGTCGCCCGCTTCTACTCCTAGGACGAGTACCTCGGATGTAGGTACGCCACGCAGTACACCACGCAGTACACCACGTACACCTTGGGGTGCTCATGATCATGATGACTCCAAGGTGTATAATATCCGAGATGGAGCCTCGGTGATGGATGCGGCTCGCAAAGCAATGCGTGCACGCATACGACAGCTTTGCTCCATCCAGTTTGGAAACTCCATCATGCTGAAATGGAGTGAACAGGATAAATATCGGAAGAATTATATCACACTGATGATTTACCAGGAGTTCCGACCAGCCGATGGACAATCGATTGCCAGTTCAGAGTGCATTCTGCACATCGGCTCGTGATGCATTCAGAGAAGGCTTAGCAAAGCCTGTATGGTTAGATGCTGAGGAGTGGGACATGATTTGTGATGAGCAGTAGTAGACTCCTGATCCATATCGCCAGCAGCGAAACGCCGCAGCCGCACGTCTAGACACGATTGGACCGTCACATTTGGGCAGCGGCCGATATGACACGATGCATCATGAGTTTGTAAGTACCATTTCATTTATTGAATTTATTTGTGTTAAATTTCTCATATATGTTTCTCTAAACTTTTTATATTTGTTTCAAGAGCTAGCAATGGGTCGTCCTCCAACACGAACGGAGGAGTCTTACGGATATAGTCATGGTTTGACTTCACTATTGTAGGACTTGGAGGGACGCGGTGCGGTAGTTTCATGGGAGCGTTTGCGATGAGGTAATTAATTTATAAACTTGGTTTTTACTTGTTGTTTGTAATTTTCATGTGAATTTATCTCATTCCATTAATGTTCTTTGTTGCAGGACTGTTGATATGGAACCTTCTTTGCATGTGTATGGCAGTGGAACACCAATATTTTGTATTTGATTTCCATATGGCAATACATTGCTTTGCCACATTTTGTAAAAGCGTCATATATGACAGTGGTTTGCCACACTCTTGTACATGCTTCATTATTGAAATATATAACTTCTTTTGTACATGGTTCATTGTTCATTCTGATTATCTCTTTTGTGTCCAATAATACTCTGTTTCATGAAATCATATTTCGGTTGTCATTAGAGTACACATCACATGTACTCGGTTTTTTTTGGGTAGAGTGTATTGTCTTTTGTTCACCAACATCATGGTAATGTTGATGTAGCAACAATCCAAACATTTTGCCCAAAAAAATTTTTGCACGTTTGGTCGTCGGTATACGTGACGGTACTCCCAGTAGTGTCATCGGAATAAACGTCGGTACTCCCACCAGGCATTGGTATAGACGACGGTACTTCCAGCAAAAACGTCCGTATGAGCGTCGGTATTTCCGACGCATATATCGATGCCTATATCGACGCATATACCGACGCTTATACCGAGGATTTGGTACCGGCGCACACACCGACTTTTACACCGGTGTCACGACAAATAAAGTTGTGTTCATTTTCCTCGATAAAAACCTCGGTATACCATCGATCTGTTGTAGTGCTTGCATCCTGCCCAATCGGCATCTGAATAAACTTTTATGTCAATATCTGAAGTGTAAGGAAAGTACAAACCATGGTTCTGTGTACCCTTGAGATACTTGAAGATTCTTTTGGCAGCCTCTAAGTGAGGTATCCTTGGCTTGTGCATAAATTGACTTAGCACACTAACTCCATATGCAATATCAATTCTTGTAAGAGTAGCATAGTTCAATCTACCTACCATACTTTGATAACCTGTAATGTCTTGGACTTCATCACCTTCATGGGCACTTAGCTTTAGGTTCACCTCCATTGGAGTGCTTGTTGCTTTAGCATCCTACAAGTGAAATTTCTTCAACATATCTTGTACGTACTTCTTCTGAGTAACGTATATTCCTGAATTAGTGTAAACTAATTCAAGTCCCAAAAAATACTCAATAGCCCAAGATCATTGATCTTGAATTCCTTCATCATCTAGCTTTTGATGCTTCTGATTCCATTGACATCATTGCCTATAATGATGACGTCATCAACATAAAGACAAAGATAGATTACCTCTGAATTACTTCTCTTAATGAACAGAGAAGTTTCAGCCTTACTCATGACAAAACCTTGGTCTTGGAGGTATGTAGTTAGCCTGTAATTCCATGCCCTAGGTGCCTGCTTCAATCCATATAAAGCCTTCTTTATTTTGCAAACAAAAGTTACCTTCTTAGGGTCTTCATGGCCAGGAGGTTGTGACATATAAACCTCTTCTGAAATCCATCCATTCAAGAAAGAATTCTTGACATCCAATTGGTACATGTTCCAATTCTTTGATGCAGCCACACTCACCAACACTCTGATTGTTGGCATCTTGGCCACAGGAGAAAATGTTTCTTCATAGTCAATGCCTTGGGTTTGTGCAAAACCCTTGGCTACTAATCTGGCCTTGTACCTGTTAATTGTGCCATCAGAATTTCTTTTCAATTTATAGACCCATCTGGATCCTATTACCTTCATGGAGTCCTTCTTGGGTACTAACTCCCATGTATCATTCTCCTTGAGTGCTTCAATCTCCTCATCCATAGCTTCCTTCCATTCTGATTTTGTGATTGCTTCTTCATATGATCCTGGTTCTTCATTTAGCAAATCCTTTGCAAGATAAATTGAATGTTTAGTAAGAAGAGATGTATCATACCCATATCTGATAGGTTTTTTGCTCTCTCATTGAGACCTTCTGATTGATTGATTTGAAGATTCTGGTATGTCCTCAAGCTTCTTCATTTTCATTTTGCCTTTGGACTTCCATGCCTTGAAGTCTTCAAGGTTGATTGTATCTTTATCATCTGAACTTGTCTCTCCATCCTGAGTAGGTTCCTCCTTTGTAAGTTTTGGAAATTCTTCTTCCAAATCATAGGGTAGTTTGACCTTCCTGCATTCATTCTCATCCAACAATCATTCTCATCAAATATCACATCTCTGCTTACCATAAATCCCTTATTAATAGGGTTATAAGACCTGTAACCTTTTTTATTTAAATCATATCCAATGAAAATACATTTTTCAGCCTTTGGATCTAGCTTTCCTCTTACCTGTGTGTGTTTTCTTTTAGAGAAGATGTGTACAAACAGGCTTGGCCTTTTCTTGCTCAAGCTACAGAAACTCTCCTACAGTGAGTAGTTCCTTCCTACCATCTCTCTCAGATGAATACCCGACATTTCAGGTTTCTGTTATTCATCTTTACATACGCAATCTCTGGCGTCTTCTTCTACATACGCGATCTCTGGCGTGTTCTTCTAACCGTAACTAAAAACTCTCTCTCTCATTCTTTCTGTATGTGCTCTATTTATATTGCGCGCTCTTGAAAACGCACTTCCCCTTCCATTATTCTTATGCACGTTCTCTCTATGTACAGTTTGATTCGGTGTAACGAACTCTGATCCTGGAAGATTCTCTACTGTACATAACGGTCGTGGATTTGTCCCTCCACTAAGGCTTTTGATTTTCTTTGATTCTGCTTCTCCTTTTTTTTTCTTTTTTCTTTTATGCCTCTCTGTTTGTCAAATTCGTGAGTGTTTCTTCAACAGCTGCCCCTCAATCACTAATTTGACATCTTTCAGTCTTTCATATATCTTCCTTTCTTTTATACCTGCGATCTCTTTGAATCTGTTTGTCTTCGTTCCATCCAAGCTCTTTGTCAAAATGTCTGCAATCTGATCTTTTGTCGGAGTGTATACTATTTCTATATCTTTCTCCATTACCTTTTCCCTCAGGAAATGATACTGAATCTCTATGTGCTTTGTTCTTGCATGAAATAGTGGGTTTGTTGCTAGATACAACAAGCTCATATTATCTCCGTGTATGATAGGTACACCTTGATCAATACCCATGCTTTTGAACAAGGTCTGCATCCATATTATTTCTTTAGCTGCTTCTACGAGTCCTTTGTATTCGGCTTCTGTTGATGATAACGCTACTGTGTGTTGCTTCTTTGAACACCAGCTTACCAGCTTATCTCCTAGGTATATCATATACCTGTGCGTTGATCTTCTGTCATCTTGACTTCCAGCCCAGTCTGAGTCACTGTATGCTTTCAGCTTTTTATCTGACATAAAGGGATAATATAATCCTTCTTTTATAGTTCTTTTGACGTATCTAAGAACTCTTTGTCCTACAACCCAATGTTGATCTGTCGGACAATGCATGAATTGTGAGAGAACTCCCACTGCATAACTAAGATCTGGTCTCATTAGCGTAGCATAAATTAAACTTCCTACTAATGACTGATATCTCTTCATATCTTTAAACTCTGCACCACTGTATCTACTGAGTTTATGATTTACTTCAAGCGGTGTTGAAGCTTCTTTGCAATTCTCCATGTTAAACTTCTTCAGTAATTTTAGGAGATACCTTTCATGTGAAACATATACACCATGATCTGTGTATGTGATTTCCATTCCTAAGAAATATGATAACTTCCCTAGGTCACTGATCTTGAACTCTCTTTCGAGTAGTTTCTTTACTTCTGTAATCCCTTCATCTGAGGTTCCTGTGATTATTAAGTCATCTACATAAATACAAATGTAGATCATACCTTCTTCTGTTCTATTTATGAGTAGACTTGCGTCTACCTTCGAACTTTGGTATCCAAGTTCATTCAGATATTTCACAAGTCTGTAATTCCAAGCTCTTGGAGCTTGCTTCAGTCCATAAAGTGCTTTTCTTAATCTGCAGACAAAGTTTGGGTATCTGAAACTTTCGAACCCTTCAGGTTGTTCCTTGTACACTTCATCAGAAATGTAACCATTCAGAAATGCGTTCTTTATATCTAGCTGACTTAGCTTCCATCCTTTCGATGCAGCTACAGCAATTACTGTCCTTATGGTTGACATTCTTGCCACCCGACTAAACGTCTCATCATAATCTATGCCATGCATCTAGGCATAGCCTTTGACCACCAGCCTTGCTTTGTGTCTGGCTATCCTTCCATCTGCAAATTTCTTTACTTTGAAAACCCATTTATTTCCGATTACTTTCTTACCATTTGGTTTCGGAACAAGTTCCCATGTCTTGTTCTCCTCCAGTGTGCTGATTTCTTCTTTCATTGCTTCTTCCCATTGCTTCTTGCCTTTAGCTTCATCATAGCTCTGTGGTTCTTCATCATCTTTGACCATATATGCATAATCTTTCTGAGTTATGTATGAGGTATCATATGAATACCTTTCTGGTTGTCTTCTAGTCCTGCTTGACCTTCTTGGTTTGCGTTCTTCATAAGTGTCTGAATACACTTCTTCATCTTCATTTCTCATACCGGATCCGATCCTAGACGTACTTGCCTGTATATGATCTTCATCTCTGTTTACCTGCACAATTGATTTTCCTTTTTCTTTTCTTCTTACTTCTTCTTCAAATTCTTCAGTTATTTGACCTTGATCTGTATACCATCTTTTCTGTTCATCAAAAGTAACATCTCTAGAAAGAATAAACTGTTTCGTTAGAGGACTCCCGAACCTATAACCCATCTGTTTTTCATCATATCCGACGAACACATATTTCTCTGCTTTCGGTTCAAGCTTATGTCTTAGTTGTGATGGTACATAAGCATACGCTACTGATCCAAACACTTTGCAATGATCAAGTGTTGGCTTCTTTCCCCACCAAGCTTCATAAGGGGTTATTCCTTCTAATGTTGTACATGGTAATCTGTTTACGAAGTATGTAGCTGTATTTACAGCTTCAGCCCAAAGATAATTTGGACAATCTTTTTCGTTTAGCATAGCTCGTGCAAATTCAATTAGAACTCGGTTCCTTCTTTCTGCTACTCCATTTTGTTGTGGTGTATATCTGCACGTTATTTCTCTCTTAATTCCTGCGTTCCAAAGATAGTCATTGAATTCTCGGGAGAAGTATTCTCCCCCTCCATCAGACCTTAGTCTTTTAAGTTTTCGTCCGGTAAGTCTTTCAGCATATGCATGAAAATGCCTGAAAGCTCCAAACACTTCTGATTTCTCTTTCAAAACATAAAGAGTTATCCACCTTGTTGCATCATCAATGAATAAGACATAGTACCTCGATCCGCTGATTGATCCTTCTTTCGTTGGCCCCCATACATATGTATGAATAAGCTCAAGTACTCCATCATGTTTGAATCCTTTCTTCCGAAAAGGTAACCTGTGGGCTTTTCCCATCTCACATGCTTCGCACTTATGAATCATATGTTGATTCTGTATGTTCGGTAATCCCAGTACAGACTGATTTGCGATCATAGCTTTAATTCCTGTTTCATTGAAATGACCTAATCTCTTATGCCATAGATCAAGTTCTGTAATTATCTTTTCTCCATGTGTGAGCAACGCTTGGCCAATGTTCCCTTGTACTCTTAAAGTAAAGAGTCTTCCTTCTTTCTTTCCAGAAACGATCTGATTATATCCATTCTCGGGATCTTCTACAAATACTCCTTTGTTTGTAAATCTGACCTGAAAACCTTTTTAACTATCTGTCCCACACTGATCAAATTTTTCGGTATTGTTGGAACATACAAAACATTGGTTAGCAAATCTGCTCCACTCTTGCATTTCACTTTTCCAATTGAATGTACGCTATGTCTCGTATTGTCACCTGTTTGAACAGTGTGACTAGAACTACCTTTTTCTAGTTCTGACATCAGTTCTATATTTCCTGACAAATGATTAGAGCATCCAGAATCAATGTTAAATACCTTTAGGTCTTCATTTTCTGATGTGCTGATAGAGTTCATCATCAACGATGTATGACTTTCATTCTGCGTGTCATTTGCGTAGTTGTTGTAGGTGGTGTTGTAGGATTGATTCTGTCCCCAACTTCTCGCTCCACCTCTACCATAACCGCCTCTTTGGCCTTGTCTGCCTCTTTGATATCTTTCGCTCCTAGTTCTGCTATTATTGTTATGATTATGATTTGATCCTTGTTGATTGTGCCAACAGTCATGAGCCAGATGATTACTTAATCCACAAATCCAACAGGCCTTCTTGTTGGTATTCTGGCTACTTCTTCCTCTTCCAAAACCTCTTTCTCTTCCTCTGCCAGTGCCTTTACCTCTTGCGTAATAGGCCTGAGAGCTCGACTCTTCTTTGTCTTTTGGTTTACCTTTGTCTTTCTTCTTGGTCTTCATGTACATCGTTGAACTTTGTCCTTTGTCTCCATCTCCTTTCAGGTCTTTCTCATATGTGAGCATCAAACCAAGCAACTGATTTAAAACTGGCACGAAATGATTTAAAGAAAGTTCAGTTGAAAGTACGAAAGGTTTCCACCTTTCATCTCCTCTCAAACCTGTGAGCGCTTGCGCTATCAATCTGTGATCTTCGACTTCTTCATTTATGGATCCAAGACTATCTGCTAGGTCCTTCATTTTAGTAACATAGTCACTAATGCTTTGACTGGACTTCTTTTTGAATGTCGTAAACTCGGACCATAAGCTAGCCTTCCTAGCTTTCGTAGTATTTTGGAAATGATCTTCCAATGCAGTCCATATGTCCTCTGCTTTCTCCAGACCTCTAATGTGCGGTAGTAGATGGTCAGTTACGGTATTATAGATGTAGGCTCTTATCGTTGCATCTTTCTTTTGCCACAGCTTCAAGGCTTCTAATTCTTCTTTTTCTGGTTGACTATCATCTTCGAAAGTCGGCTTCTTTTCTTCTCCGGTCACATATATCATCAAGTCCTTACTCATAAGTAAGGCTTCCATGCGCATTACCCATGCAGGATAATTATCTCTGTCCAGTTTTTCAGTAGTTACGTGGTCTGCCATAATTTTTCCCGTGAGTATGATGTTAAGGGTTTTACCTTTCACAAACCTTTACTCTTGAGGATGACTTCAGAATACTTCTTGATACCGTTTGCTGTTGATCTCTTCAGCGTTCTCCTTTCCTTATGAAAGTTTTTGACTTCTCTTGTATCTTCACTTCCGGTTGTTCCTTGAGAACCTTTTTGCTTTTCAGAATCTTTCGGCTCTTGGGTCTAGCCTACTCTGATTAGATATGCCTAGCTCTGATATCCACTTGTAGTCGATTCACCCTTGCTCTTGGATCTATCCTTGGCTTTGATACCACTGTTGTGGTTTTACTCGGCTCTTCCTGATACCACTTCTTGTTGATGCGACGAAGGTTGAACCTTATTAAGCCTGCGGAATTCGCCACGCCCAAGGAGAACTAAGCCAGTGTGATTTAGAACACCTCTGTAATCAATCAATAGCTTAGCAAAGTTTCTGACGCTCAACGTATAAGACTGCGCTCTAAATTCAGTGAAAAAATTTCACCGAAACTTCACCAGACTGTCACTGGACTGACACCGTGATCGTATCGGAATTGTACCGGAATGAAGTTCAATTCTGTTTATAATTACTTCAAGTGAATGTTTATGAAGTAAGGGAGTGATGTGTGAACTTCCTTAACTTACTGAACTCTTCCTGAGGTTTAAGAAAAAACTCCACTAGTTCAGAAAACCTCTTTCCGGTCAAGCTTTGTACTGTGTGTAGATATCTTATCCACGGGAAACTTTGATCAACTGAAAGTAGAGATGTCTAGCTACAAAATGAGCTATCTCTCATACAAAACTTTGCATTACTCTGCGAGATCTACTTCGTTCTTCTACCAGAAATTACTCGTTTACTAAGAAACTGTAACTGACCAAAAATACGTTTACTGTGAAAACTTTAACTGTTAACTATTTTAACCATAGTATGACAATACTTTGGTTTCTTCACATACGAATAGTGCACACGAATTTCCACATGAACATGTGTTTTCTATTAGGGAAGATGTGTACAAACAGGCTTGGCCTCTTCTTGCTCAAGCTACAGAAACTCTCCTACAGTGAGTAGTTCCTTCCTACCATCTCTCTCAGATGAATACCCGACATTTCAGGTTTCTGTTATTCATCTTTACATACGCAATCTCTGGCGTCTTCTTCTACATACGCGATCTCTGGCGTCTTCTTCTAACCATAACTAAAAACTCTCTCTCTCATTCTTTCTGTATGTGCTCTATTTATACTGCGCGCTCTTGAAAACGCACTTCCCCTTCCATTATTCTTATGCACGTTCTCTCTATGTACAGTTTGATTCGGTGTAACGAACTCTAATCCTGGAAGATTCTGTACTGTACATAACGGTCGTGGATTTGTCCCCCCACTAAGGCTTTTGATTTTCTTTGATTCTGCTTCTCCTTTTTTTTTTTTTTCTTTTATGCCTGTCTGTTTGTCAAATTCGTGAGTGTTTCTTCAACAGAGATCCATTGCAGTGGTGAAGCTTTCCCACTTGTCATCAGCCTTGATTCCATTGATTACCTGCCTTACAATTTGTTCTTCTTCAATCTCTTCTCCTATGCTTGCTAACTGATCTGCAACATCTTTGATCTTGGTCACAAATTCTGAAACAACTTGCATAGGTTGCTTCCTTAGTGTTGTGAATTCAATCCACAACTCATTTTTCCTAGCCCTTGTATTGGAAGAAAAATATGATGACAAGGTTTCCCAAGTCTCTTGGGAAGTCTTACAATTTCTGATATGAGGTAAAAGAAAGTCAGATATAGAGTTGAGTAAATAAGACCTTGCCAATGCATCCCTTGCACACCATGTGTTGAGTTTTTCTTCCTCCTCCTTGGTTGGCAAACCTCTTGCTTTGAATGAGGGCAATTCCTCATCTCCTGAGATGGATCCATATAGACTCCTTCCTTTTAAGTAGGTCTTCATCCGTAGAGACCAAGCTTGATAGTTGTTCCTGTCCAATTTTTCAATAAATAAAGGAAAACCATCTCCCATTTTACCTTATTTGCTCTGATACCACTGTTGGGAAAGATGGATGGATGATCCAGGAAACTGAGTAGGTACTGCTAAACCTGCTTTGTACCAACCCTCTCTTGCTTTAGAATTGATTAGTAGACTTCCTTAGCTTTCCAATGACACCAAGAATTGGCCTATGTCCTTTGGATTTGATGTGTGCAATGATTGAATCAAAACAGATAACTTTGGAAGTCACAAACTCAAGAAAACCTTCTATTTCGGTCTTGACACCTGCTTAATGTTTTGCTCAGTGTGACCAGCACAATAGCAATTGATAAAATTCCTTCTAGGGGTATTCAATTCGCTTTGTAAGCTAACATTTGCAAGTGGAATGATGTAAAATAATGAGCTATGCTAAGAGAAATTAATTTAGCAAGATTTGGTATACCCCCGACTTTTTAGGACTGTAGCGGAGATAGACCAGTGAGCACCTCGACGACGATTTCTGTAAATCTGCTGAATGGAATGTCTTCAATTTTTGATACCTGTGGTAGACTTTAAGCTGAATCCAACAAGCTTTGAATCACGGAATTTGGAGTAGTATTGACCTAGATATGCCCTTGACAAGTTGACAGATGTTTGAGTAGATTAACATAGAACATAAAGATGAATGATGTAAATGTATCTATTGATTAACACTTGTGTACAACTCCATTGGCATGTCTAGCATTGTCAAATGGTATAGAGAGGTGTAGGCTATGATGTAGTCCTTACACACACTCAAACTCAATAGAGTAAGCCTCGGGAATGAAGTGATCTACCCGCGATTTTTCCAAGTACATTTTTATAGGATATGTGCAAAAATTTGAATTCAAATTCAAATTTTGGCTTCCTATGATCAAGGTCCTAAAAGCTTGGAGATATTCTCTCAATCAAATAGGCTACTTTTTCCACAACTCACTTTGGTAGATGATTACAAAAGATTCCAAGTCATTTTGACTTTTACAAATGAGATAAAGTGGTAATTAACCACTAGCATATGTTCCTATGGTTCTTCATGTATGTAGAGTCTTCATGATAGCTTCCAAGCCAAATGTGTAGGCTTGCGATTTACACCAACAGCATATGATAATAAAGGTAATATAGAGAAATGGTAGTGTACAAAAGAACCTAGCAAAAAAGAAAAACGAAAAATTGATAAGTATAAGTGTTTGATTCAAAACTCCTCTATTCTAGCATCCTCTTGGAGATCCGATGTAAAGAGAATATCTATCTCTATATTGAAGACTTCTAAATCACTTGCTATTTTGGTTTCTTCCTTATCATCATCTATGGCTTCATCCTGTATTTTGCTTTCTTCAATGACCTCTTCTTCTCAAACAATGATCTCTTCCTCCTCGACTATCAAATGAATCTTGAAGTCCACTGTAGATGGAGTTTCTTCTATATCTATGTTTCACAAATTTGTCTACTATGTGGGGTGACTTGTAAAACAAATAGTCGCTCTGGTTCTTTCGAATCTGGTATAAAAACAACTTGCTCACAGTGTTCGAGAAGTAAAAATGTATCTCTTTCATTTTTCCATAATTTTGCAGAGTCAACTTGAAGGAAACCGCTTTTATCCTACCTCATTGTTGTGTTTCTTCTAGAGGTGACTACTTTGAAACATTTCACATCAAAAACAAAGTAATCAAACTTCCTAAAAGATAGTTTCAAGATATCTTGAAGCACTCCACAATAATCTAGCTGGCCTTCTTGAGAATTATCATCTCTAAAACTCGCTCTCCTTTTTTGCAGAAAGTTCACCATCACCCGACTAACAAAAGTAGACCTTTGCAATGAACCCTTGCAGCGATTGCTTCGTCTATAAGGTCTTCTCTAAATCTATTTGCTCTACTATTTGGACATACGTGGAGATGCTCATACTCGTTCCGAAAGAGGATGAAATCATTCGGACAAGCATGCATCTTAGTGTAATGCATTCCAATGGATTGTAGAAGTTTTTTTGCATCTCCACGTGTTGGAGGCATGTCATTGCCCTATAGCAAAATCGGACCATCCATAAATGGATTGTATTTTCAGCATCGCGAGTGACACACATAGTATAGATATTTTTGCTCCATTGTAAAGTTCTAAACGAGGTAGTCTTTGCATGTTTTCATATTCTTTATCGACTTCTGATCGTGGATGAGCAGTTGTGTCCATGAAACTCTCGACATCTACTTCACCATCATGATCTTCATCCATCTCATAAAATGCTTGGAATATTTCTTCCATATGTTCATTCCGTGTAATGCTATTATTAC
>CM035416.1:143240090-143297590 GCA_020310875.1 Ceratopteris richardii
GAATGTGACTTCCTTGTCGATTTTTATTCATCACCTTGTGTTAGTAGTGAAGATGAATTTAGTAATGACCATCTTCAATGATTGTGTAAGATGAGGACTAAACCAAAATTAAGGACGTATGTGTCGTTGATGCTAGGATATTAGTTGTGCGATTTGACACTTGGCATCTCCGATTATTAGAAAAGTGATGCATGCACTCAATATGGCTCGGTAAAAGATACTCAGAGAGAAGCGGTAGTTCTTCTTAGGGGGGTGAATCACGACCAAATTAGAAAAGTGATGATGCAGTCAATATGGCGCGGTAAAAGATACTCAGAGAGAAGCGGTAGTTCTTCTAGGGGGGTGAATCACGACCAAAGGTGGCCTTCAGTGCCTGTTCTTCATGCACGCATGAGGGTCGTCAACTTTCAAAAAGGCGAGAATCACCATCGGAGGATGTGGGGAAGAGGCTCGCTCGTTTTTTGGTGGGCAAGGAGGCCAAATTCATGAAGTAACATCTGGCATAGAGCGGACGAGGGAGGAGGTACAAGCAGAGCTTCAGAAAGAGGAAGGAGGAGGAGGCTACGCATGAGAAGTAGAAGATATGCTATTCTAAAGGGGGAAATCATTGTGCATTGCTGATTCAATATGTAGAGAATCTACGAGTGTCTTCATCGGATGGTTATTCTCACAGAGCACGAAGGATCAGTAGCTTGGATTTTGTTCCATCTTCGGAGGCCAAAAGACGCTGATATCTCTAGCAAATACGACGCTCTTTTCGGAAGAGTTCTGATGTGCTGATAGTTGCCATAATCATTCAATTGGGAGGTGGATCGGACACATGCTCTCGGAGGAGGGGGTTCTCAGGCAGGTGACAGAAGAAGAAAAGGGGGGCTTTTTGTTTGAGTGAGCAAAGGCTCCATAGCGCTAATTCATCAGGCAGGTGACAGAAGAAGAAAAGGGGGGCTTTTTGTTCGAGTGAGCAAAGGCTCCATAGCGCATGAATTAGAAATAGGTGAGATCCGGCAGGAACTTGATCGCTAAATATCTGAAAAGGGAGGCATACGGATCATCTGATGAACGAGGGGGCGCAAACTCTGTTTGGAGGCCAAGCACTGTTTTTGTTTCGAGCATTGTGTAGAGAGAAGCAGCACGCATGATTCTAAGCGTTCGTGGCCACCTCTGCACTTTTTTTGCAGTGAATATTAATGGTGCAATGCGAACAAAGATGTCAGAAACTGTTTGAATATAGACCCGATCGCTTTTGTTCCAGCACGGTTGTTGATGTGCCTCTCTATCTGAGAAAGAACACTTCATTATCTGTCAGCGCGACAATTCATGGAGGAAGGGCAGAGACTAACATGTTGAGATTGATGATTGATGGTTTTGAAATTCCTTCCGATGTTCAATTCTCAGATGTTGTTCCATTGGCAAGCGTTCTGTGCTTCGGAGCACATGATCTGCTGCTCGAATCATGAAAGGGAAGGATAAAGGTTATTTCTTCAATGGGTAAACAAAGTAGTGGAAAGTCTTACCTTCTGAACCATCTTGCTGGGAGCCTTTTTGATGTTGCTAGAGGTAGGTGTATAGATGGTGTATGGATGACAGTAAGATGGGATTCGGAATACATGTACGTGCTTCTTGATTTTGAGGGACTGGGAAGTTTTGATCGCAGTGATCAAGAGGATATGCTACTTTCCATACTGAGTGCAGCCATTAGCAACGTGACAATATTCAACAAAAAGGATTTTCACATGGATAAGTAGACCGAGGCCATTTTTCAAAGATTTCAGCATGGTGTTAACCTAGTGAAGGCTGATGATAAGTTATTCAAAGGGGTATTCTATATAGCTATGAAAGATGTTTACTGTGCTTATGTAGAAGATCTGAAGAATGAATTCTTTCAAAAGCTCAGAATTCAAAAGCTCACTATGATATGTAAGAGAACTAGTGAAAATTTCTTGGTACGCATGTACGATGGTCAGATATGTATTCTAGCATTTCCACCATTTCAGCGGCAAGAATATTATTTCAACATTGATCTACTTGCATCAGAGATGCGAGAAATGGACGGACAGTATGCTAGTAGTCGTCGCTTCCTGCAGGATTTTCCCAGATCAGCGCGCAAGTCTGGTCTTCAATGTATTCTACGCGGATAATGATGAGAACTTTTGTTCTCAAAAATCATTTGGAGTCGGCGATCACCTTGGGCCAGTGCAATGGTGGGGAGGAGCTTGTTATGCTTGATAATGATGAGATTATTGTAGACGATCCAATTCATTAGGAATCCGAAACATGTAAGAATTCTCAGTTGACAGATTCGGGTCTGAAGCTTGCTGTGAACAGGGCTAACGAAGGAATGAGAAGCATGGATGATATTAAAGAGTTACTGCGGACAAAGTTTCAAGATGCTGTTGAGACTTGTAAACTCTATAACTTTGAATGTGGCCGTAGATTCACGAACCAAAATTCTAGAAGCTATCGGAACTCGTAGAAGTGAAGACATTGAAGCAAACTGCACCCAGAAGTCAGGGACTCGCCAATAACCAAAATCAATAGAGTCATAATCAAAACTGGTAGAAGACCAAAAATAACGGTAAAAATCACAAATTAGCATTCAACAATTATCAAGCTTGAATACTTGGTGGCTGAGACGAGAGCTGTGGAGCGGAGCTGACAAGTGCAAAGGCACCCAGATCAACAGGAGCTGCGTTCAGCGAGCAAGGCCATCACTGTGTAGTCGCCGTGGTTGGCGGAAGTACTTCACGTATATCGACGGAGCTGAAGTCAGAGCTGTGGAGCGGAGCTGACAGAGCTGAAGACGGAGCACAGAAGCAAGGTCGCCGACCGCCGTGATTGGTGGAAGTGCTTCTAGTGGAAAACTGGCTGTCAGTCGGGAGACCGCTTGTCCATCGCGACTGGCAAGTCCGCTGTCCATCGCGATTGCCAAGCCAGGTGTCAATCGGGCTAGTTGCTTGTCCATCGCTAGTTGCTCGTCCATCGCGATTGTGACACCGCTCCGCCTCGGTCCTAGTTTCTCTGTCCATCGCGGTTTCTGGGTAGTTCTCTGTCCATCGGGCTAGTTGCTTGTCCATCGCTAGTTGCTCGTCCATCGCGATTGTGACACCGCTCCGCCTCGGTCCTAGTTTCTCTGTCCATCGCGCCGCACGCGATTGATAGAAATTGTTTTGCCTCGTTGGTTGCAACTGGCCATCGCGGTAGTTCTCTGTCCATCGCGCGGCACGCGATGCCTCGTTGGTTCCTTTTCAAAATAAAAGCTTTCTCATCTTTTGTTCCCAATATCTGGCGCGCGCGCAAAATTCAGCTGTCATTACTCCCTCTCGAAAGTCTCTTCTGACTATAGCTATTTGCTTTGTGCGTTGGTTCTTTAGATTAGGAAATAAAAGAGAAAAAAGAGAAAAATAAAAAAAGAGGGGAAAAAAAAAAGAGAAGAGAAAAAAAAGAAGAAGAAAAAGAATAAGAAGAAAAAAGGAAAAGAAAAAGAGAAAAGACTCGAAAGAAAAAGAGATGAGGGCTACTGTTATTGTGGGTCTTTTGGGCTTTGCAAGTTGCTTCTCTTCAAAGTCCTACAGTTCTTCCCATTAAAAAAGTAAATTCAAGGAGCGTGGGTGGGTGCTGGTTCCTTTTGGCCATGGATGTGGCTTCATCCTCTCTCGTCAAAAGTAATCAGGCCCCTCCCCCTAGGGAGGCCGATATCCTGGCCGCTCTGCTGGAGGGGGGGTCGTGTGCCGCCCCTGGGGCATCCGAAAGTGTTGAATCCCCCATCGTTTCACTCAGTAGACCCGCAGTTCTCTCGGCCCAGGAGGAGCTCAAGAAAGTTTGCCTCGTCGGCCAAGTGTTTGGCCCAAGGCCCCCGCTCGAAACTGTGCGACAATGGCTTCGAAAAGAGTGGTTCCCTCGAGGACTAATTGTCAGCAAATGTCAGTTCTTACCAGCAAACCACATGCTGCTAGTCTTTGAAAATGAAGAGATGGCGTTCCAAGCCCTTAGCGTTGGCACCTGGCAGCTCGGTCGGGCGACCCTGTGCCTATTCAGATGGTCCCCGGACTTTACTCCCGACAAATCGAAGTCGCTTCGGTACCCTCTTTGGGTTGAGCTCCCTAACCTTCCTTACTTCTTGTACAACTTCGTGTGGGACATTGTCTCTCCGGCAAGCCGCTGGCTTCACGCGAAGACGTTGGTGGTCTCATCTATGAAGGTGCAAGACACTCGTTCAACGCTAGGTGGCACCCCCAAATCTGTGTCGAGGCCGACCTCAGTTCGCCGCTTCCTTCAATGATCAAAGTGGACATGGGCGAAGGAGATGTATGGGAACAGGACGTCACATACAAAAACCTTCCCAACGCGTGCTTTCGTTGTGGCCAGCAAGGTCACAGGATTAAAGATTGCCCTCTCAGGCAAAAAAACAAGCGCTTTCAAGAAGCCTCCAAAACCGCTCATGACAACTTTGGCGATTTGACCCACTCGACCATGGAGGGGGAAGGCAAGGGCCTCCTTAATCCGCAAGCTGATGCTGATGGCTTTATTGAAGTTAGAAGAAGAAGGAAAAGAAGCCCTAGGGCCAACGGCGAGAGAAACAACCTGCCGCTTACCCCCTACAGCAATTTGTATTGCAATCTAGAAAAGGAGATCAATGAGCTTAACTACCCAGGTGGGAAGCTACTTGAGATAGACACCTACGACAAAGCCCTAGAGATCCCGAACAATAAAGAAACCCCCCAGGAGGGTTACACTACAAGCAAAGAAGATGGTTTCACCACTAGTAACGAAGACAACATGGATAGCGAAAGCTCCATCATTGGATCGACGATCCCGGAAACGGTGCCGAGCACGGGGTCCAAGTCTCCCCAGCAAGGGGCATCCCGCAAAGGAAAACAGCCTATGGAGTTACCCTGGAAAAGCCCCCACAAGAACCGACTTCTAAGTCGGGACCAGATCCCAGCGAAAAAGAAGGACGAAGTCAAGAGAAGAAAGGACAAAGCTCCCTCCCGCAAAGAGGGATCAATGCAAAAATGATTGTCATCTCGCTAAATGCTAGAGGGCTAACCGACCCCTCAAGAGCGACCATCATTGGTCAATGGCTTCGCGACATTAGCTTAAACCCAGACTTTATATGTATCCAAGAGATTAAAATTGACGGAGAAGACCTTCAGAAACGGCTCAGACAGATCTCCTCGGCCCACGTGTGGATCCCAACGAAACACCAGCGGGGGTCTGGAGGAACGGTTATCGGTATTAAACAATTCTGGTTTGAAAAGCTTGAGAACTCCATTGAAGATGTAAGTCACCGTTGGATTGCTGTTTCTTTTGGTGCTCCTCTCTGTGTTACTATGGTTTCTTTGTACGCCCCTAACGGGGACTTGGAGAGACTGAACACTTGGGCTTCCTTAGACTCGCTTCCCCACAACGTGCTTATTTGTGGAGACTTCAACATGGTGGAAGACCCTATGGACAGATGGATGGGCAACGGCAGGGTCATCGACAGTCGGGAGAAAGAAACGTGGGACATGACCAAACTCCACTTGGATTTGATTGAGTTCAAAGACTCGAGTGGCTTTTCTTGGTCGAATCTCCAAGCGGGCGAGGACCTGAGGAAAGCCAGACTCGATAGATGCTACATCTCTCAGAGTTTTACTCAACAGTGGGGCCACCCTACCATCACACAACGCACTGACCTCACTATCTCTGATCACTACCCGATCGTTATCACTTTTCAACTATCCAACAAAATCCGCAAGGCTCCGTGGTTCCATGCCAACGCGACCACCTTCTCTCTCCCTTCCGTCCACCAGGAAATTTCCGATGTGTGGAAAGTGGCGTTCGCCTCTGGCTTGGCCCCTGCCAAGTGCTGGAGAAGTGCAGTCGACAAGTCTCGTAAGATCATGATAAGAACCAAGAAGATGCTCGAGACTGTGCGGCGGGCTCGCAGGGAAGCCCTTTACCACAGACTCTGGCGGCTCGAGGAGGAAGTGAACAAAGGAAAACAACAAGCCCAGAAAGGCCTCAAAAAAATCAGAGCAGTGTTGAGATACGAGGAAGAAATACAAAGGAAAAACTTGCAAATCTTCTTCAAGGAATGGTGGGCAGGCAAAGCCGACAAACCCACCAAAGAGATGTGTCGTATCCTTAAAAGGAAACACAACAGGGAATCGATCCCCCTACTGCTAGACCCACATGGCAATGTATGCAATTCGGAAGAAGATAATTTTGGCATCATCGAGGGGCACTTCACGAGACTCCTGGGAACCTCGAACCCCCTGTCCCACCATAGAAGGGCTTGTATGGCTGCCATTTCTAGGGTTTCCCCCCGGAGGATACCACCCAACCTCCACTCCCTGCTTCATGCCCCTATCTCGGATTCAGAAATCATTGAGGTCATTGATGCCCTCCCTCTCGGTAAAAGCCCGGGACCCGACGGACTCACTAACGAGTTCTTTAAATCCTTCAAGCTGGTGGTTGCCACCCCTCTTCGGATGGTTTGGCAAGAAGCGCTAAAGTTTGGTGCTCTTCCTTCTTGTCTAAATAATGGAATTATCAAGTTGATACACAAGAAGGGGGAAAAGAACAGAATCGAGAACTGGCGGCCTATTACGATGCTCCAAACAGGATACAAGATCATCGCCAAAGTCATTGCCAACAGACTCTCGTGCCACCTGAGATCTTGGCTTAGTGAGGACCAAAAAGGTTTCATCAAAGGCAGGTCTATCCTGGAAACCATTATGGATATTTGGGAAGGTACTCAATTTGCAAATGAGTCTAATCAAGATGTGGTTTTCCTCAAGATCGACTTTGACAAAGCCTACGACAGGCTAGAATGGGACTATATTCTGCAGTCGCTCTAAGATCTCGGACTTAGTCAGAAATTCACCAAGATGATCGCGACCCTTCTCGGAAATGCCACGACCCAAATTAACGTTAACGGCAAACTTTCGAAGGCGATACACCTTAGAAGATCTATTAGGCAAGGGTGCCCTCTGGCCCCCCTTCTTTTACCATCGCCACTGAGGGGCTGAGCAGACTTGTGGCTCATCACGTGGAGGCTGGCAATATCAAAGGCCTCCGGTTGCCTCACGACCACAGTCAAATCATCATGAGACTTTTTGCTGATGATATGAACGCGTTCGTTCATAATGATAATACCAGCCTGGAGACTTTCTGGAGGTGTCTCGCTACCTTTTGTGATGCCTCTGGATCCAAAATCAACCACTCCAAGACCGCCTTTAGGGCTATTGTGGGACAGCATCCTGGCCTTTTCATTGATCATGGCTGTCAAATCATTCCGCAGGGCCAAATCTTTCGGCTTCTTGGAATCCCCTTGGGGTTTGGCGTCTCTATGGAGCAGCGATGGAACTGGGTGTTGGCTAAACTCGAAAGCAAACTCAACTATTGGAGAGGTATGCAAATCAATCTCGCTGGGCGTGCGATGGTCATCAACACGTTCCTCCTCTCTTCTACCATCTATTTCCTTTCTTGTTGGAGACCGAATGAGCAAGGCCTGTCCAAACTGAATAGTATTTGTAGAAACTTTCTTTGGACGGGCGATCATAACAGAAGGGGGGTGCCTAAAATCAAATGGGCCACCTGCACTAGCCCTAGAGATAGCGGGGGGCTTGGTATCCTAGACATTAGGTGTATGGCTAACAAACTGGCAGCCAAATGGATGATTAAGGCTTGGTGCAATAGAGAGGCCTCGTGGGCCAAGCTGATCTTCAGAAACAAGAATGAGTTGGCCCTCACGGGGTTCCCGAACTGGAAGAATCTTGACATCATGACCCTGCTTTTCTCCCCGATCCCCGTCTTCCCGAAAGGCTCCAATCTCGTGTGCTCCCTTTGGAAGGGCTGGAATAAAGTCAAAGGCTTCACAAGAATTAGTGAGGACTGGAAGTGGGCGGCCGGAATCAGAAAAAACGACTCTATCTGGTTTCCGATACATGGCATCCGGAGTGTGGAGTCGTGGAACATTCAAAATGCCAAGAAGCTATGGAACAAAGGATTCAAAAAATGGAAACACCTCTGGAAACATGACACCAACAACTGGATCAACTTCGAGGACATTGACCCTCGCATAAACATCTCCTACGAAGAATGGAACACTTTGCAAAGCAGATGCCTCGCTTGGGATCGTCACAAGACTCGCCTTCTCATGGGACACGACACACCGAACTCGCTTGGTCTCAAATGGCACAATGGAAATAGCCTACTCAAAATCCCGAATATCAAAGAAACGGCTGACCTCCAGATCAGCCTCAACAAGAAGTGGTGCCTGTCTTGGACGCGGCTTCGGTGGGACATGAAATTCATGGGTATCTGGCACCCCCTTATTGAGATTAAGAAGTCTATCCTCTTATGGCAAATTCTTCATCGTGGAATTTGGACCAACCATAAGGCTAGCAAACTTTGTGGGATCCCTCCTTGGTGCAAACGCTGCCACCGTGCTATCGAAGATGTCCCACACATCTTCCTCACGTGCCCCAACTCCTACAGAATCTGGCAGACGGTCGGAATGAAAATCAGACTTCAAAAACAGCTTAGTTGGAAACAAGTCCTTTTGGGAGAAGCGATCGGCTGCTCTGCGACACTCTGGAACGCCATCAGGGGGGAAGTCCTGTGGAAAATTTGGCGGGAGAGGTGTGCTCTCAACTTCGGCGATCCCCCCAGGGAGTGGTCGATTGAAAAATCACTATTCCTCCTGGGCAAAAGGATCGTTAACAGTAAGAAGTCCCCCCCCTTCAGGCACCATCAAGTCCTCCTTTTGATCAACAACAAGCTCAAACCCAAGTGGGCCCCGCATGAGGGCGATGAGAGGGTGATTAACCTTCTCTGTAATGCAATCTAGGATTCAATCAAGCTTCCCCTGCTTTGTGGGATTTGGGGGGTCCCGTGGGCACTAGTCCCCTTCTATTGTACCTTTGTTTCTTAATTTAATTCAAGTCCGGGAGAGTAGGCTATTGCCGAACTTCCTTTATATTAAAAAAAAAAGATGCTGTTGAGAGAGAAGACGGTTCTGAAGGAGCATGGCATGCATCATTCATCATTCCAAGGTTTCCTTATTGCCATGCATCATTCCAAGGTTTCCTTAACTCGTTTTGATGGAAAGACGACAGAAACGTGTGATTGACTGGCTGATGGTGAATACCGAAGAGTTCAAAGAACATGATGATGTGAAACAGCTGATTCTTGATGCGACGACGACATTAGTTGAACTGAAGGACAAGGTGTTGCTTTGCAAACGCCAGTGCAGCAAATGCCTAACATCACGTATCATAGATATGAGAACATTATGTGCATTGGATGTGCATGTCTCTAGTTTAAAATTTGAGAGAACAAATATCGCATATAGAGGTGTCACAACGACGTGCGTCCCACATCAATATATTTTGTGTTTCTATAAATAATAGGTATTTTAAATGATCTGCATCAGAAGTTTTTTGTAATTCGTCTATTGAAAGGACTTTGGCCACTTGATTTTTTCCTGCAGAAGAAGCAGCTAAGAGTCTTCTCTAGAAGCAGCTAAGAGTCTTCTCTAGGTTAGATTAACTTTGAGTTGAACGCCTAATTCTAATGAGTATCTGTGTGCTACATACTGATGTTAGGAGGTTGAATTTTCATTGTCAATATCCAAGTTTAACATTCACTTATTGACTTCAAGTGAACAACGTCAAAAGCTTATTACTCAATCACTTTTGGGTTATGCAAACTAGATTGCTCAAATTCTATCTCTGATTGATTTTAATGATGCGAATCTTGTCTAGGTTTTCCATTCCATGATAATTCTATTTCCCTTCAAAGAGTAATCACATTGGACTCTAGATCTTGCATTTGTTGTCATCACTGGAACCCTTCCTCCAAAAGAATGACAACCAATTATATCACATGCATTGAATTTTCATGTTTTTATTTTTTTATCACATAAAATTTTGATTAGTTTTTGAGTTTTTAATTGAGAAGTTATGAACATATCCTTACATGAACAAGAGTTTTGGCTACAAGAAGAAAAGAGCATGTAAATTTTCATGTGACCTAAGGTGAAATTAACTTAGAAAGGATCTCTTTCTAATCGATCTTGGTGAGTATGCATCTTCTAGAAGTTATACCTGAGTTGCAAGTAGCACCCGGTGTACACCGTGTTATCCAGCGGTTGACCTGATCCACTAACCGTTGCTTTCGCGCTGACAACGGCCTCGGTATATTCATTGGTATAAGCATCGGTATGGGTATCGGTAATTTCTAGTAAATTACTGACACTTATATCAGCGGATATACCGACGCTCGTACCAACGCCCATACCGATAGTCGCAAGACATCCAGATGATCCATTTTCAAAAGTCATACGTTGGACCGTTGGTATCTTTAAATGGACTTTTCCAATGTTTATACCGACGCCCGGAGTGACCGTGGCTATAGGCAGCGTCGGTATGCCCCTCATATGTTGTAGTGTTAGATACCTTGTTATCCTTATCTATCTTATGATTGGTGGACATCTCGACATATTTCTGAATCCATATAGCTTATCAGTCACTTAGACCAATACTTGTTTATGTATTATAAAGTATGCCAAATTGCATAGTTTTCTTCCTTCTCGACACCACATCTAAGCATATATATGCCATCTTGGTGCATCTAATGTGCTTATAATAGAATAAGTAGTGTAAATGGTGCATGTCTATATGCACATGCATGCATTCATGTTGGTTCCCTCCGAGAAACTTATGGTCTTTCTAAAACTATAGATTGGGAGTTCCAAGTAGAGAGTATTACATCAATGCATAGGTTTCTGCTATGGGTGGAAGCCTATGAAAGAAGTATATGTGCTTGTAATTCAAAAAAATAAAATGAGTTGAGGGAGAAACCTAACTGAGGCTACAAGTAAAAAACAAAAAAGGTCTTTTTTTAGACCTTACCTATAAATTACATATCTTAGACACATCGCACACCCAAAGTGCATGAATGAGGCCATCCATTCCATCTCCCCATTATCAAAACATGGCAGAACACTATGTCCTTAGGTAGAGCTATCATATTTCATTCATTTCAAGTCATCTTTACATAATTTGAAATGACTCGAGACCAGATCTCCAATAAGTTAAACATCTTAAAAATCTGCCACTAGATGAAAGAGCAGCACGCATTTGACATCATGTGTGTACTAGATTGAATGGAGCTATGAACAATGTTTTGAACAGTCAATTTTTGGCTCTTGGGTTACTCAATGCGCCATCGATATATGCTTCTGTATGTGTGTCATTATACATGTCTCTATGTGCATCGATATAAGTTTCGGTATAAGCATTGGCATTTTCTGGGAAATACATGCACTTATACCAACACACATATCGATGCTTATACCGGTGCACATACCGATACCTTTACTGGCAGTAGCATTTTTTGACACGCATACTAATGATAATCTACCAATAGTTACAGTGATCGACTGATCGTCCATATGATTAGCATGTTATTCCAAACATTTCCAATGGTCATACTGACACCGAGGCATGGCCATCAGTATACCTAGGATCGTTAGGAGAATCATATGTTATAGTGAGTTGAGGAGAAATAGTGTTAAGAGTTGGAGATAAAAAACTCTGTACTTCATTCTTTTCTCACCTATGTTTCTTGGTAAAGGAATGTTGTCTATATATAGATCTCTATCTCTAACGACACATCCAAGGGTCTAAGGTTGGGTCTAAGGTTAATTCGTTAACTTAATCTTACAATAGGTTACATTTACTGAAAAAAATCATTCTAACCGCTAACCTAAAAGTCTATTCATAATGTATCCCATGGAATAAAGGAATACCCTAGCATTTCGTTTAAGCTTATATACCGAGTTATTTCCAATAAATTTATACGTTATTGCTTTGACATATTTTCCATGGTTTTTTTCTAATTTTTTTAAGTTCCTGCTTCGTGATATACTTGCAACCCTCTTCTTTGGCTTTCAAAAAATCATGTAACCACATTTTTCTTGTCCACTCTGCTCATGTATGCATAATTCTTAATGATTTAATTTTCGTACCTAAGTATTTTAGAAAACAAAAATCCACACCACCTTTGTTTACCTTTTTGGCATTAATCTTCTTTGTCTCGGATCTAAGTGCATCTTATTCTATCTTCTAATTCCACAAGCTTAGCTTTACCTTACTTTGTGTCATTTGATGTAGCCATTCGTTCCCATGGTCATAATTAGGTGAGAAACTTGGGCCGCTCTGTTGCAAGCTCTTTAGTTGGCCGTTTAAAACGTGTTTCCATCTCTTCAACATCTTAATCCAATGGGAGAACATTATCAACAAAATATGGGTTTAGTCCATGCGAAATGGCATATTTTAAAACCTTTGTTTCCATAATAATGGGAGTCGGTGGTGTATTTTTCGATTCACACATAAAATAAAATAGATCAAATTAATCTTAGGGATCATTGAAGGTTTGCATAATACAAACACAAAAGTGTGAAGGGTTTAATAAGAAAGATGAATCTTGTGGTCTTGACATTCTCCTATGGCAGATTATTAGGAATCATTTCTTCTGGTCTATATGGAAAAACAGAAACAATGTCCTTTTTAGATCGAATAACAAAGACCACTTCTTCTCTTGTATATATGGGTTGAAAAAAATACTCAACCTTTGCCTCACTGCCTGTCAAAGTACTCAATCAGTCCCCCTGAGTCCCTTTGATATCATAAAGAAAAACCAGTTTAATGCTTGGAAAGCTAAGCTCCTCCCTTTGTACTCCAAGTCCAGATTGGATTTGATTACCTTCCTTGGTGATTATGTAAGCACTATACTTGGGTGATCCTGGTCTGCCCTCCCTGTCTGGGGAGATGTGGCAGCTGTTGTATTTTATTTTTTAGCATCAATTTTATACTTTCTGTTGTGCTTCAAAAAAAAACAAAAAAAAGATGAAGAAAATCGCTTCTATTTTTGACAACGGCTATTTTTCTAGAGACAATCAAGGAGCACAGGGCTAATGGTGTGCCCGCTCATGAGCATTCGTTTGTGTATAATATACTCATTGTGGAGTCGAAAAGAGATAAGTTGGCATCCTGTTCTACTTAGTTTGAAACTAGGGAGTAATGTTTTAGATTCTAATAACAATAATGTTACTAATAATAGTAATAACAATAATAATATGAACTTTTCTGTTTTCGAAAATGTGGAGAAAATGCGGCATGTTAGAAAAGATTCCTTGACATTCTCCGACATACAAGAAACATAATGATTTTTGGAGTTGAGTTATCGAGTTCTCGAGCAAACAATATCCATTCCTTGGATCATGTCATAGAATAATCGTGGCAAAGAGCTCAAAGAAGTATGAGAAAGTTGCATTTTCTTGGAGATTCTAAGACCTCACTATGACTATGATCCCAAAGTTACAATATATTCATGCTATTTTTGTAGGGTGTGGTGGACATTTCGATACAAATCAAATAAAAGATATCTAATTAATTTAAGGATCTAATTAATCTTAGATATCTAATTAATCTTAGACAACATTTAAGGATCTCATAATACAAACACAAAAATGCAAGGGTTCAATAGGAATGTCGAAGGACATCCTCTTCCACTTTGTTTGAAATTACGAATGATGAAGTTTGGGATTACTTACAAGTCTCTGTTCTGTGTGACTCTGGAGGAAATATGGCAAGAAAGATTATGCTAGTAGTAGTAGTAATAATAATAATAATCCTAAAATAATGATGATGATAGTAATAATAACATGAAAATTAATAATAACACTAATAATAATAATAATAATAATAATAATAATAATAATAATACTTCTCTTTCGAAACGTCCCTTGGGTGAGTTGAGACTAGACGTGGTCTTCCCAAAGAGGGATGGATCATGGGAATCTGCAAAATTTGTGGACGCGCATTTCCTTGCCACTGAAAAAGAAAAGAAAAAGAAAAGGATCTTTCGGAGTTGTCCTAGAATTTCCAAGCTTAAGAGACTTATTTTTTCAAAAGGAAATTTTAGAGTAGCCTACTCTCCCAAGCTTTAGTTAATAGAAAGAACAATTCCACAAGTGAGTGGGTCTGGCACCCATGGCATCCCTTGAATCTCACAAAGCACGGGTTTCATAAGACCTCCTAGAATACATTACAAAAAAGGTTTATAACCCTTTCCTCCTCTCATGGGTGGTGCACTTGCTTTCAATCTTGTTGCTTTCAAGGAAAAACACTCTATGATGTCTAAAAGATGAGGTGCATTTTACCATGGGAAATTCTTTTGCCTAAAAGTAAAAGAGGTTCTTCAATCCACCATTGTTTAGGAGGGCTAGCAAAATTGGCAGAAATACCCTCTTTTGAGATCTTCTAGAGTGTCTCACCTCTTATAGAATTTCACAATGTTGAGGAACAATCCATTGCTATACAGAAATAGTTCTTGCTTCTAGCTGATTTGTCCCTATAACATCATGATTCTCCTAAGGATAGTGCTTGCTTCTAGCTGATTTGTCCCTATAACATCATGATTCTCCTAAGGGCCTCACATATCGATGTTGACTTGGGGCAAGAAAAGAAGAGGTGTCCCAAGTCCTCATTGCCATGATAATGTATTTTACACCATGGAGGGGCTTTGTGAATTTTGTAAGATTTTACATTGGCCCTAATTTTCTTGTGGACGATTTACCACATGGGAAAGGATTTAATAACCTTGATGAGGGGATTCCACAAGGATTGGAACTTGAGATCCCACTCGAAATAGGGTCAATGTATAAACCATCTCCTATTAAGCATGATGAGAAAGTCCACATTCTCTTTGAATCTCCCAATTTTATCAAGACTATTGTTGTTTTTCAATATAAGACCCTCAAGGTGAGGGGAGTCATCGTTAATAAGGAGGCGAGTCCTCGAGCCCTCCCAACAATTAAATGTACTTTGCTTCCGACACCATTCCTCATGGTCTACTTTCCTAGCGACATTGATGTGCTCAAATCTAATCCATTGGCATGTTTCTTGATTTGAGAGGTGCTTCCAAAAATGAAAACCTTTGTTCCAAATCTTCATAGCTTTTTGGAGGTTCCTAGGCTCAATAGCTATGAGGCCCTTGTTAGGAAAACATATGGAATCAATTTGTCTAATATCGGCTACCGATTTCGAATCTTCATTGATCTCGACAACAGTTACACCTTGTTCCAACTCTTCCATAGGGAGAAAACTAATCTTGAGCCTTTGTGAGTCATATTATAGGGGGAGAACAAAAGATTGAGAAGATTAAGACCCTTCAACCTAGGAAGATCCATAAGTCTAAGAGTGCTATTATTTCTTAAAATCAATTTGGCCCAAGAGGCACCTATGTTGCTCCAAGCTTTAATTAACCATTTGGCTACCAATTTTTTGGACATTCCTTCAATGTATAGAATCCCCAAAGAGCCTTGATTATTTTGGCTTATGCAAGTGCGCCATTGAATTTTGGGTACACCCCTTCTGTTAGGGTCTCCCATCAAGAGAAACGTTTTGCAGATTCTTTCAATGTGACAATCTCTTCATCCTTTGGTCTCCAATGAGAGAGAGAAATGAATAATCAAATAAAGAAGGAACATGTTAACCACCATAGCTTGCCCCATCAAGATGATCTACATACCTTTCTAGTATACTAACTTGTTATTCCACCTAAAAAAAGCCCAATTCGATGGTTGAGCCATCCAAATATCAAAACCCATCGCAATACCTAATAGGTGCAAGATTTGTCTCCTTGAAATGGTTTTAGAGTTGCTTATTTTGGAACTTGTTGCCTCACAAAATGTATTTAGAAAACACCAAAAGAAATCAATGTTGGCTACATCATTATGCACAAAAGACTTCATGTCATAGCAAAGAGTCTCATGATCATCTAGTCTTAATTGAGGGGAAGTAAGAGGCCTTGCATAAGACCTAAATTTGCATGATGTTTAACAAGACAACTAAGACCATCTGCAACTATTGCAAGGAGAAGAGGGCTCAAGGGGCATCCTTGCTTGATAGAACATTCTAATCAGATAGCTTGCAAAAGCTGGCCATTGAGATTTATTTGTGGTAATGCATAACCTAACCACCTTGAGATCATCTTTGGATCATAGCTGAGGTCTTTTAGAGATTGGAGAATGAAGTCCCACTCGAGTCTATCATACGCTTTGACAAAGTCAATCTTAAGAAATACAACATCTTGTGCAGACTCCTTAGCGAAAATCCAACCTTCCCAAACATCAATGATAGCCTGAACAGACATCAAAGAAACAGTACAGATTTTCTTTGTCTTTCCTATTCAACCCTTGCACTATTGTGTTCTCTAAGATTAATTTGATATGTTCTATTTTATTTTAGAGTCAAAATTTTCACCACATCCTACAAAAATAGCATGAATATATTGTAGGTTTGGAATCATAATCATGGGAGGTCGTGGAATCTCCAAGAAAATGCACCTTTTTGATACTTTTTTAAGCTCTATGACATAATTATTCTAGCTAGCACGAATATACTCGCCGATGATCCCGCGAATGAAAATTACTGGCTCGAGAAGTCGATAAATCAACTCCGAAAACTATTATTTTTCTTGTGAGTGGAAACATTGAAAGGAAACGCGCATCCACACATCTTGGAGACTCGCACGCTCCTATTTCATGAATACAAGATACATTTTCGAAAAGAGAAATGTTAATACTGTTATTGCTGTTGTTGCTATTAATATATTATTATTATTATTATTACTATTATTATTGTTATTAGTATCAATGACATTATCATCATTGCTATTATTAGTATTATCATCAACATTATTATTATGCCGCATTTCCCCCATAATCATAAAGACGTAATCTAAAACATTGCTCTCTTCTTTCAAACTAAGTAGAAAAGGATGTTAATTTATCGCTTTTCGACCGAACAATGGGTATATTATACACACAAGAAATTTCATGAGCGGACGCACCATAAGCCATTATCTCTAGCAAAATAGCCTTTCTGAAACATAGTAGAGAGTGTCTCTAGAAAAAAAGCCATTGTCACGCAAAAATAGCCATGGTAAAACATTGTAGAGATTGTCGTCATATTTTCCATTAAACCCTTGACACTTTTGTGTTTGTATTATGGAGGCCTTTAAGGTTCCCTAACATCAATTTCATCTATTTTATTTTATTTGTGAATCGAAAAATACACCACGCATTCCCATTATAATGGAAACAAAGGTCTTAAAAGACTTCATTTCGGATGAATTAAACTAATGTTTTGGTGATAATGTTTTCCCATAGGATTAAGATGTTGAAAAGATAGAGACAAGTTTCGAAGGGTCAATTCAAAAGAGCTTGCGAGAGACTGGCCCAAGTTTCTCAACTAATTTTGACGATGGGTAGAAGTGGCTATATCCAATTGTACAAAGAAAGGTAAAGCTAAGCTTGTGTAATTAGAAGAAAATGTTCATGAGATAGAATACGATGCACCTTGAATAAGACAGACCTAGAAAATGGTCATGAGATAGAATAAGATTGAATAAGCTTGTGTTTTTTATCCCCCAAAGCTGGGGAATGATTCGGCAAGGTTTTGAAAAAAGTGTTTATAGCAAGTTACAAAGGTGGTTAATGATCTTTGATCACCCTCATGGACCTTCCATTCAGCTTTCATCTTGTTATTTTCCAAGATTAGGATCCTCTTGTGTGTGAAAGGAGGAGATTTCTTACAACATTTTATTCCCGTACAAATAAGGGCAAGGGGCTTTCCAATCGACCACTGTTTTGGAGATTTGTCAAGAATGACCGCACATCTTTCTTTTCAAATCTTCCACAAAGTTTCTCTTCTTATGGTGTGTCACTAGATGGAGGAGGAGCCGATCGCTTGGTCCAGAAATGCTTGTTTTCAGTTGACTTGATTTTTTAGACGTCAATATATCGGCAAGAACTTGCCAAACCATAGTGCTCATAGGGCACGAAAGGAAAAGGAGAGTTTGCAATGTCTTTGGTTGAATTCTTTATGAATTTGTGAGAAACATACACGATTGACTGATGATTGGTGACATTAGGAGAGTTCTCTTATGCTATGTAGTGATCAATACTTGTGCAATCATTTTTTTTTTTTAATGTAAAGGAAGTTCGGCAATAGCCTACTCTCCCGGACTTGAATTAAATTAAGAAACAAAGGTACAAAAGAAGGGGACTAGTGCCCACGGGACCCCCCAAATCCCACAAAGCAGGGGAACTAGGTTGATTCCTAGGTTGCTTTACAAAGAAGGTTGATCACCCTCTCGTCGCCCTCGTGCGGGACCCACTTGGGTTTGAGCTTGTTGTTGATCAAAAGGAGGACTTGGTGGTGTCTGAAGGGGGGGGACTTCTTACTGTTGACAATCCTTTTGCCAAGGAGGAATAGTGATTTTTCAATCGACCACTCCCTGGGGGGGTCGCCGAAGTTGAGAGCACACCGCTCCCGCCAAATTTTCCACAGGACTTCCCCTCTGATTGCATTCCAGAGAGTCGCGGAGCAGCCAATCGCTTCTCCCAAGAGGACTTGTTTCCAACTAAGCTGTGTATGAATTCTGATTTTCAGTTCAACCGTCTGCCATATACAGTAAGAGTTGGGGCAGTTGAAGAAGATGTGTGGGACATCTTCAATAGCACGGTGGCAGCGCTTGCACCACGGCGGGATCCCGCAAATTTTGCTTGCTTTCTGGTTAGTCCAAATTCCCCGATGGAGAATTTGCCATAGGAGGACAGACTTCTTAATCTCTATAAGTGGGTGCCAGATACCCATGAATTTCATGTCCCACCGAAGCCGCGTCCAAGACAGGCACCACTTCTTGTTGAGGCTGGTCTGGAGGTCAGTCGTTTCTTTGATGTTCGGGATTTTGAGTAGGTTATTTCCATTGTGCCATTTGAGGCCACGCGCGTTCGGAGTATCATGTCCCATGAGAAGGCGAGTTTTGTGCCGATCCCAAGCGAGGCATCTGCTTTGCAGGATGTTCCATTCTTCGTAGGAGATGTTTATGCGGGGGACGATGTCCTCGTAGTTGATCCAGCTGTTGGTGTCTTGTTTCCAGAGGTGTTTCCATTTTTTGAATCCTTTGTTCCATATCTTCTTGGCATTTTGAATGTTCCATGCCTCCACCCTCCGGATGCCATGTATTGGAAACCAGATAGAGTCGTTTTGTCTGATTCCGGCAGCCCATTTCCAATCTTCACTAATTCTTGTGTAGCTTTTGACTTTGTTCCAGCCCTTCCAAAGGGAGCATACGAGGTTGGAGCCTTTCGGGAAGACGGGAATCGGGGAGAATAGCAGGGTCATGATGTCTAGATTCTTCCAGTTCGGGTGCCCCATGAGGGTCAACTCTTGCTTGTTTCTGAAGATCAGCTTGGCCCACGAGGCCTCCCCATTGCACCAAGCCTTGATCATCCATTTGGCTGCCAGTTTGTTGGCCATACACCCAATGTCTAAGATGCCCAACCCCCCGCTATCTCTAGGGCTGGTGCAGATGGCCCATTTGATTTTTGGCACCCCCCTTCTGTTATGATCGCCCGTCCAAAGAAAGTTTCTGCAAATACTATTCAGTTTGGACAGCCCTTGCTCGTTCGGTCTCCAGCATGAGAGGAAATAAATGGTAGAAGAGAGGAGGAACGTGTTGATAACCATCGCTCTTCCAGCAAGATTGATTTGCATACCTTTCCAATAGTTGAGCTTGTTTTCCAGTTTGGCCATCACCCAATTCCAGCGCTGCTCCATAGAGACGCCAAACCCCAAGGGGATTCCAAGAAGGCGAAAGATTTGGCCCTGCGGAATGATTTGGCAGCCATGATCAATGAGAAGGCCGGGGTGATGACCCACGATAGCCCTGAAGGCGGTCTTAGAGTGGTTGATTTTGGATCCAGAGGCATCGCAGAAGGTAGCAAGGCACCTCCAGAACGTCTCCAGGCTCGTATTATCATTGTGGACGAAAGCGTTCATATCATCAGCAAACAGTCTCATGATGATTTGGCCGTGGTCGTGAGGCAGCCGGAGGCCTTTGATATTGCCAGCCTCCACATGCTGTGTCACCAGTCTGCTCAGCCCCTCAGTGGCGACGGCAAAGAGAAGGGGGGCCAGAGGGCACCCTTGTCTAATAGACCTTTTAAGGTGGATTGTCTTCGAAAGTTTGCCGTTGACGTTAATTTGGGTCGTTGCGTTTCCGAGCAGGGTTGCGATCATCTTGGTGAAGTTCTGACTGCATCCGAGATCAAGGAGCGATTGCAGAATATAGTCCCATTCTAGCCTGTCGTATGCTTTGTCAAAATCGATCTTGAGGAAAACCACATCTTGGTTAGACTCATTAGCAAATTGAATGCCTTCCCAAATATCCATAATGGTTTCCAGGATAGACCTGCCTTTGATGAAGCCTTTTTGGTCCTCACTAAGCCAAGATCTCAGGTGGCACGAGAGTCTGTTGGCGATGACTTTGGCGATGATCTTGTATCCCGTTTGAAGCATCGTAATAGGCCGCCAGTTCTCGATTCTGTTCTTTTCCCCCTTCTTGTGTATCAACTTGATAATTCCATTGTTTAGGCAAGACGGGAGAGCACCGAACTTTAGCGCTTCTTGCCAGACCATCCGAAGAGGGGTGGCAACCACCAGCTTGAAGGATTTAAAAAACTCGTTAGTGAGTCCGTCGGGTCCCGGGCTTTTACCGAGAGGGAGGGCATCAATGACCTCAATGATTTCTGTTTCAGAGATCGGGGCATGAAGCAGAGAGAGGAGGTCGGGAGGGATCCTCCGGGGGGAAACCCTAGAGATGGCTGCCATACAGTCCCTTCTATGCTGGGAGAGGGGGTTCGAGGTTCCCAGGAGTCTCGTGAAGTGCCCTTCGATGATGCCTAAATTATCTCCTTCCGAATTGCATACATTGCCAAGTGGATCAAGCAGTAGTGGGATCGCCTCTCTGTTTTGTTTCCTTTTAAGGATACGGCACATCTCTTTGGTGGGTTTGTCGGCTTTGCCAGCCCACCACTCCTTGAAGAAGATTTGCAAGTTTTTCCTTTGTATTTCTTCCTCGTATCTCAACATAGCTCTGATTTTTCGGAGACCTTTCTGGGCTTGATGTTTTCCTTTGTTCACTTCCTCCTCAAGCCGCCAGAGTCTGTGGTAAAGAGCCTCCCTTCGAGCCCGCCTCACGGTCTCAAGCATCTTCTTAGTTCTGATCATGATCTTACGAGACTTGTCGACCGCATTTCTCCAGCACTTGGCTGGTGCCAAGCCAGAGGCGAACGCCACCTTCCAAGCGTCGGCAATTTCTTGATGAACGGAGGGGAGAGAGAAGGTGGATGCGTTGGCATGGAACCACGGAGCCTTGCGGGTCTTGTAGGCAGGTTGGAAAGTGATAACGATCGGGTAGTGATCAGAGATGGTGATGTCAGTGCGTTGCGTGATGGTAGGAAGGCCCCACTGTTGGGTGAAGCACTGAGAGATGTAGCATCTATCGAGTCTAGCTTTCCTCAGGTCCTCGCCCGCTTGGAGATTCGACCAAGAAAAGCCATTCGAGTCTTTGAATTCAACCAAATCCAAGTGCAGTTTGGTCATGTCCCACGTTTCTTTCTCCCGACTGTCGATGACCCTGCCCTTGCCCATCCATCTGTCCATTGGGTCCTCCACCATGTTGAAATCCCCACATATGAGCACGTTGTGGGGAAGCGAGTCTAAGGAGGCCCAGGTATTCCGTCTCTCCAAATCACCGTTAGGGGCATACAAAGAGACCATAGTAGCACAAAGAGGAGCACCAAACGAATCAGCAATCCACCGGTGACTCACATCTTCAATGAAGTTCTCAAGCTTTTCAAACCAGCGTTGTTTAACACCGATAGCCGTTCCTCCCGATCCCCGCGGGTGTTTTGTAGGGATCCACACGTGCGTCGAGGAGACCTGCCGGAGCCGTTTCTGGAGGTCTTCTCCGTCAATTTTGATCTCCTGAATGCATATAAAGTCTGGATTTAAGCTAATGTCGCGAAGCCATTGTCCAATGATGGTCGCTCTTGAGGGGTCGGATAGCCCTCTAGCATTTAGCGAGATGACAATCATTTTTGTATTGATCCCTCTTTGCAGGAGGGAGCTTTATCCTTCCTTCTCTTGGCTTCTTCTTTCTTTTTCGCTGGGATCTGGTCCCGACTTAGAAATCTGATCTTGTGGGGGCTTTTCCAGGGTACCTCCATGGGCTGCTTTCCTTTGCGGGCCGCCCCTTGTTGGGGAGACTTGGGCCCCATGCTCGGCACCGTTTCCGGGATCGTCGATCCAATGATGGAGCTTTCACTGTCCATGTTATCTTCGTTACTAGTGGTGAACCCATCTTCTTTGCTTGTAGAGTAGCCTTCCTGGGGGGTTTCTTTGATGTCGTGGATCTCTAGGGCTTTGTCGTAGGAGTCTACCTCAAGTGGTTTCCCACCTGGGTAGTCCAACTCATTGATCTCCTTTTCTAAATTGCAATACAGGTTGCTATATGAGGAATGCGGCAGGTCGTTTCTCGCACCGTTGGCCCTAGGGCTTCTTTTCCTTCTTCTTCTAACTTCGGTAAATCCATCATCGTCGGCTTGTGGGTTCAGGAGGCCCTTGCCTTCCCCTTCCTTGGTCGAGTGGGTCAAGTCGCCATTGTTGACTTGAGCAGTTTTGGAGGCTTCTTGAAAGCGCTTGTTTTTTTGTCTGAGAGGGCAATTTTTAATCCTGTGGCCTTGCTGGCCACAGCGAAAGCACGCGTTGGGAAGGTTCTTATAGATGATGTCCTGTTCCCACACATCGCCTTCTCCCATGTCCACTTTGATCATTGACGGAAGCGGCGAACTGAGGTCGGCTTCGACACAGATTTGGGGGTGCCACCTAGCGTTGAACGAGTGTCTTGCGCCTTCATAGATGAGACCACCAATGTCATCGCGTGAGGCCAGCGGTTTGCCGATAGGAGAGACAATGTCCCACACGAAGTTGTATAAGAAGTAAGGGAGGTTAGGGAGCTCAACCCAAAGAGGGTACCGAAGTGATTTCGATTTGTCGGGAGTAAAGTCCGGGGACCATCTGAATAGGCACAGGGTCGCCCGACCGAGTTGCCAGGTGCCAACGCTTAGGGCTTGGAACGCCATCTCTTCATTTTCAAAGACTAGCAGCATGTGGTTTGCTGGTAAAAATTGGCATTTGCTGACAATTAGTCCTCGAGGGAACCACTCTTTTCGAAGCCACTGTCGCACGATTTCGAGCGGGGGCCTAGGACCAAATACTTGGCCGACGAGGCAAACTTTCTTGAGTTCCTCCTGGGCAGATAGAACTGCGGGTCTACTGAGGGACACGGTGGGGGATTCAAAACTTTCAGATGCCCCAGGGGCGGCACACGAACCCCCCTCCAGCAGAGCGGCCAGTGTACCGGTCTCCCCGAGGGGAGGGGCCCGATTATTTTTCACGAGGGATGACGAAGCCACATCCATGGCCAAGGGAACTTGCACCACAAAAGTGTTTCAATGCCCAACGGTCAATCCCTCCATCAGGGAGAGAACGCCCCCGAACGCCGCGAAGCCAAACCCTCCACTTTTCAGGAAAAGACCATACGGCCAAAAATCCCACCGAAACGGGATTTCTTTTGCATCTTTTCTATTTTCCTATTTCTTTTTCTTCTCGTCTTCTCTCTTTTTTTTTCTCTCCTTTTTTTTTTTCTTTTTTTTTTTCTTTTTTTTTTCTCTCTTTTTTCTTTCTTCTTTCTCTTTTTTTTCTCTCTTTTTTTTCTTTTTTTCAAAAGAGTCTTTCTACTCTCTAAGCTTGGAGCTCCCTGCGACCGCCGCGCGTGAACATGCAATCAGGAGACCGGGCGACCGGTGACACCGGCGAAGCCAGTACCGAAACGCTGTGGCCCCCACCAGAAAGCTTTATGAAGCAAGAGATCGGCGAGAATCGCGACCGACCGGGGGGGGGGGGCGTGTATCGCGACAGTTCAGGGGCCAGGTATCGCGACAGTTCGGGGGGCCAGGTATCGCGACAATTCGGGGGTGAGTATCGCGACAGCTGACAAGAGTCCACGCGACAGCTCGGGGGGCCAGGTATCGCGCCAGTTCGGGGGCCGAGTATCGCGACAATTCGGGGGCCAGGTATCGCGACAGTTCGGGGGGCCAGGTATCGCGACAGTTCGGGGGCAAGAGGAGGCTGAGGAGGCAAGAGGAGACTCAGAAGATTCCTGCTGACGGACGGGATGGACGTTTACGGTGATTCCTTGCTGCCGTTTACGATGTTGTCCGACATTCCTTGCTGTCGCAGAGCTTCGATCATGCAGTTGATAGGTTTACGATGTTGTCCGACATTCCTTGCTGTCGCAGAGCTTCGATCACGCAGAGCTTCGATCACGCAGAGCTACGATCCTCGACCGACGAACAGCCACCTTGCTGTCGCAGAGCTTCGATCACGCAGAGCTTCGATCCGGGCATTCTGGGCTTATGGGAGGCTTGCGGGACGGGGGCTATGGTGCGGCGAGGGAGGAAGCATTTACTTGTGCAATCATTGAGTACTTGCAAAATCAACAACATTAAAATCATTGGTACTCGAATTATCGTGATGTGCATAAAGTGGTCGAAAACACTCGGAATGGATATACACGAGATCACGAGAGGGCATTCCAATTAAGTTATCTTTTTCGCTTAAACTTCTGTATTTGTGTATGCAAAACGTAACGCATGTTTTCGTATGGAATAAGGCAAGGTTCCATCTGTGTACTTGCAATGTTTGCAGGATGATGAAGAGAAGTGATCTTCCTCAATGTCGCTGCTTCTCCTTGCATCCCCGAGTTGGGCTTGTTTCCAGTCAATTGGACAAACAAACTCAACATGCTCGCCGAACCTTCTTCAAATCACTTCACTTTTAGGGCAAGGGAAGGATCGGTGAGAAAGGCCCTCATGCCCATAATGGCTTCTTTTATACCACCACAAACCTCCAAAAACACTAGCACCTTTTGCATTGGTCGGGATTCCCCTGCAGATGAATCTCCATAGGAGGGTTGTGTTCTTATGTTGCATCATTGTGTGTCAAAGATCCCTAAATCTGTCAAATATATTATCAAAGAGGAAAATAGAAGAAAAGTGAGAGAGATACAAAGAGTTCGATGGACCTTATTTCCTTGAGAAGGAAGGCTACTATGAAAAGCTAAGAACCTTTATAATGGCTTGATGGGTCCTCACTTCTTATCATGTTCCAAAGACACAACAACAACGAATTGCCTCCCCGAGTAGGGCCTTTTTTTTGCTCAATCAGACATACAAACTTGCCGAACATTCTTGAAATCACTTCACTTTTAGGGCACAAGACGGAAAGGTGAGCAAGCTCCTTATGCCCCCGATGGCACCTTTTATAGCACCTCAAAGCTCCACAAACTCTAGTAGCTTCTGCACTGGTCAGGATCCCCATGTGGATGAATTTCCATCGGAGGGTTGTGTTGTTATGTTGCATCATCGGGTGTGAAACATCACTGAATCTAACATGCAATTGGAGCCATGAAAAATTAAGCACGTTCGTATTGAGATCTTGTGAAATATATAGAGGATCATTATTTCTAAGGATGTATTCAATCATGTTACTATATGTCCATTTCATACCTTTAGGGTTATGTGCTTCCCCATTAATTAGAATGCGACTCTCTGAGTACTATCAAGCATTCATCCTTTTTCTTAGAAGGCTTCAATCTTCCAACTCATTCTAGAGCTATGGTCAATCTCTTGAAAGTTTATTGAATTTACTTTTGCTTGATAGGATAGATCCTTCCAATGTTGAAATCCTTTAGAACAAAGCTTTTCAGCTGTTTGGAGTCCATGCAATTTTATTTCCCAAATGCCAAATATCATAAATCAAATGGAATAGTGTATTTTAATGTCGGTGCACACTTACAATAATGTGGATAGAAGATCCCATCAAGAGGGTTGTGTTGACGAAAAGTGGGGAATTTGCTCTAGCCAAAAGGACTTGGGTGGTCTAAGCATTCAAGATGTGGATGCCTTGCAAAATGGATGGTCAAATCCTCGTGTAATAGGAAGGAGTATTCAGCCAAGATTGTTTTTAGGAACAATAGCATTGTTTCTCTTATAAATATCTAAGAATGATAATAGTTTATGTCATGGACACAAACGAAACCATCATAAGCCTCATTTCCATGTGACTTTACATATCTCATGATTGGATCAATTTGGAGAAACTGATGCTTCCATTGCATCCGGAACATGCCAAAACCCCAAGATCGACTGCCTATTTGCTGAATTCTAACACTTGGAGGTCCTGTTTCAAGTCGATGACATCACGATGACATCCTGAAGTTGTAACCGCCATATAGAACCGCCTTTGAACACCTTAAAAGGAGGGGTTGGGCACATTCATTCTGAGTCTTGCCAATGCCAGTCTTGGGAGCTCAAGGGGTCGTGGCCGCCAAGTAAGTACTTTCAAGTTTCATTTCAAGTTCTAGTCTCGTCTCTTGCTCTAGTCTTGTCTAGTCTTGTATTGTGGACATCGTGTCGCATCCTATTGTAGGCTCGTAGTACGAGATCCTCTCGACTTATTTCTTGTATCTAGTCCATATCCCAGAGGGGAATGCTTGTAATCAAGATATCTTATTCCATACCTATGGTCCCGGGTTGTGGGATCACTTGCATCATCTTTGGTCCAATTTTCCATACCTATCAGTCCAGGGTTGTGGGACATCTTGTATCGGTCACATATTCTTGTATCATTTTTCCTATGTAGGTGCTCTTGTAATCAGAAGTGTACTTCCAAAATCTTGTCTAGTGTAGTCAGAGAGCACAATCTAGTGCTCCCCTGACATTTTGGCAACACTAACTTCATCAAGACTAGGCACCATGGATTCCCTCTGCAAGGAGATCCAATCTACGATAAAGGACTTGATTGAACATGTCCAAGACATGAAAAGATTGCTACGACAAGATGATCGATCTGTTTCAAGCTATGCCTTCAATATCAAGATGTTGTTTTGTGGAACTACATATCAAGAAGTCCACATGGTTAGTTAGTTTCGAAGTGGCCTCAATCCTGAAGTCAACTATCTCTTGCTATCCATGCCTCAAGCAAATACCTTCAAGGATGTTAGCAATCAAACAATTCAGTGTGAGAATCATTTGTTAAAAGAAATTCAAGTCTAAGAGTCAGAAGTCTTGAATAATGAAGACACTACTCCTCAAGAATCTGAACCAAGAATCTTTAAAGCTCAAAAAGTCATTACAAATGATATGGAGTATGCATGTTATGAAGATATCAAGAAGGTTAAGGATAAGCGGGAGTCCATGTTCAATCAAGGAGGTGTGCTTACTCAACACTCTTCATCAAAGATCTTGAAAACACCAAAACATTCCACTAGAAGCTCAAAGGATCTATCGCATGAAGAACCCAAGGAAGCTCATGAGATCTTACGCCAAGTTAGTATTGTGGATATCCTTTCTCATCCTATTGTAATCTTGTAGTATGAGATCCTATCGAGTCATTTCTTGTATCTAGTCCATATCCCTGAGGGAAATGCTTGTATCGAGATATCTTATTCCGTACCTACGGTCCCGGGTTGTGGGATCTCTTGTATCATCTCTGGTCCAATTTTCCATACTTACCAGTCCTCGGTTGTGGGACATCTTGTATTGATCACGTATTCTTGTATCATTTTTCCTATGTAGGTGCTCTTGTACTCATAAGTGTATTTCCGGAATCTTGTCTAGTGTAGTAAGAGAGCACAATCTAGTGCTCCCCTGACAGTTTCATCCAATCATGCTCTTATTTTCTCCTTTTCTTGAAGGGTCTCGATCTCATATGTTCCATCTAACAATGATGTAACAAGATGAAACCTTTTTATTCCATCACTAATGAATAGAACTAGGTTGTTGCCATTATATAGCATGATTCTATTTGTTTCCCGATTCCTCATAAGAGTGGAAAATGATCACTTACAGAGAGAAAAGAGGATCTAGGACAATGGCATTCACATGTCAAAACACCTTCCGAATCAAGAGAGAGATCAACTTCATGAATATTGACGTAAGACATGCATTGACTATGAAGATTGGCATCTCTTAAGGTAGAGAATCAATTCTTGGAGAAACTCGAAAACGACCTCCAACTCATCAGGACCCATCCCACTTAAAGTGCAAAATTTCATAATGACAATAAGCTTTAGGATATCCTGAGGATCAAAATAAACCACAAATTTCATCATTCTTTAAACAAGGTCATGCTTGGAGTGGACCCAAATAAGATGGGACTTCAAGGCCAAGACCTTGTGGCATGTTCATATTGGGAATAAGAAAGTGATTTTCATGTGGAACATTCTCTAGTGGGGTTGTGGAATAATACCAAGTCCAATAAAATACGTGGTGCTCCATTGTGGTGTAAGAGATGCTTTAGTGGAGGAGAAGAATTGCATAACCTCTAGTTTTCCTTTTGCAAGATCATTGTGGTTTGGTAGTGTTTGAGAAATCTCATTTTGAGGCTCCGCAAGCTAAGTAGAAGGAATCTTTTCCTAGTGGAGTGACTATTAAATATTTGGCGCTATGGATAACCCTTAGGAACAAATCATTCTATAAAATCTAGAAGGAAATATGTGCAAAACACTTTGACAAGCCTCCCATAGAGTGTTCTATATAGAAATCCATTTTTTTGTCTAAGCACAAGGATTTCTTCTTCTACCCCCTCCCCTGTCCCCTCCCACCCATTCTAGGAATCACCATGTGTTTATTCTAGAAACCAATAAGACTAAAACACATTGGTCCCTTGGAATGGGGCCAAAAACTCTAAACCTTCTCTATAACTCCTGACCTTCTATTACATTTTTTGTGTTTATAAGTTAAAGGGATTTTGTTAAAAGAAAAGAACATCAAAGTACAATGGAGATCCATTGTTGAGGGATGTATCTCAACCCCTATGCAACAATGAATCCTGAATGACCTCCAAAGGTACCCTTTTTTAGCCTTTGCACACCAAAAATTCTCTTGCTTAGAGCATATGCAGAGAACTCCAATGAATGTTTGTTACCCTCTAGTGTACATCACGATCTTTCAAGCAAAACAAATTTCAATCAAAATGGATGCTTAGACAAAGAGAAATAATGTCCACAAGTTGAGCTAGTTGAATGCTCACTACTGCTAGTGAAACAGAGACCTCACTTCACTCCAAGAAATGTTTCTAAGACACTATACATAGAATGAATCTGAAAATTATTTAACTTTAAAAAACTTTAATAGCTACCCACTAACACCAAAATCATAGAAAATTGATAAATAGAAAAGGGGAACTAGCCCTTTCAATAGAGAGCAAAATAGTTTCCATAGAGCCTACGCACGGGGAGAGAAATCAATCATCCAACATCACTAAAATGAATATTTTGCCTAGATTACTCAAAGAGTTCTTCATAAATTTGTGATAAAAAGATAGAATCTAGTAGCTATCCAATGACACTAAATTCATAGCAAATGGATACATACGAAGGGAGAACCAATGCTAACAATTCAAGGGTAGAGAGTTGCAACATTGCTTGTGCACACACATAGATATGCCTACTCAAAGAAAACAAACAAGCAAGCAAGGGGATAGCTTAAGCAAGGGGCTTGCTTATTACATCTCAAGCACTTAGTGCTCACTTTACATGAGCTAAAAAGCATACATTCTCCTTTTATAGTGAGAAGAGTGCTCCTAAAATCTAGGAACTACCTTTCCAAATCAGCCTCCTAATTTGGAGGACTTAGTTGAGATGACTTGGAGAGTGATTGAGTGACGTTTCTTGATGGAATCTTGTGGCTTTTGGTTTCTTTTGATATCTCCAAATGTCCATTATTGATTCCCCACTAATTTGTAGCTTGAGGCTTGACTTTGAGCACTCCGTCTTCATCCAAGCTCCTTTATCCAAGCTCCTTCATCTAAGCTCCTTCATCCAAGCTCCTTCATGTTGATGGATTGCTTGAAATTTAAAATCTTCATTCCATCTAAAGAATTTGTAAATATGTCAGCAACGTGGTCCTCCATACCAATATGATGTACTCAAACTTTGTTGGATATGACCTTTTCCCTTATGAAGTGATAGTGCACTTCAATATGTTTCGTTCTAGCATGATAGACAAGATCTGATGCTAGACAAATGCTACTCATATTGTCACAAAAGATTGGATGTGTGTCAACCTACAAATTAAGTTCCATAAATAAATTCTTAATCCACATTCACTCACATATGACTTGAGCCAAAGCTCTATACTCAGCCTCAGTGGAAGATAATGGCACTCTAGGTTGCTTCTCTGAAATCCATGAGATAATCTTGCTACCTAGCATGACTAGGTAACCACTTATAGTCTTCTATCTTCCTTGGAACCGGCCCAACCGGCCTAACATTCTTCTTGCAGCTTGCAATGAGTAGTGCTTGGACTATGCATAATTTGTGATGGCACTCCAACTCCGTATGCTATGTCGTGCCTAGTTATTGTGCCATAATTCAAAGAGCCTACGCTAGATCGATACAAAATTACATCCTCTAGTGGTTCTCCATCAATGGAGCTTAGCTTTATGTTAAATTCAATGGGATTTGAAATAGGCTTACAATGTAGCAGGCCAAACCTCTCAACTAGTTCTAGAATATACTTCTTTTATATGAGCATAATACCTTCTTCTTAGTATACAACTTCAATGCGAAGAAAATGCCTAAGATCTCTAAGATCAGAGATCCTAAACTTATTTCCAAGCCTTTACTTGATCTCCTCAATGCCCTTTGTATCCTTATCTACATACACACAAATGTAGGCTACAAGTTCTCCTCCTTGTTTGATGAAGAGAGATGGATCCCAATTGCAGTGATTGTAACCACATTTGATCTAATATTCCACCAGTCTTTGGTTTCGAGCCCTTCCAGCTTCCTTTAGGCCATAAATTTCCTTGTTCAACCTACAAGCATGATGTGGAAATGTTTTATGGACAAAATCTAGTGGTTGCTCCATGTATACCTCTTGCTCCAAGTCTTCATTGAGAAAGAATCATTCTTGATATCCAATTCCAAGAGCTTCCATGGGGTTGAATGTCTCTTCAAAGTCCACTCCATAGTTTTGTGCAAAACTATTGGCCACTAATCTTTTTTTTTTCTCAGAGTACAAGGAAAGTTGAAATGACAATGAATTGAAATGTCTAGTGGGGCAGGAATCGAACCCAGGCCTTCTGCCCCACGGCATTTGATGTTATCCGCTACACCACACCCATTTGGCCACGAATCCTGCTTTGGACCTAGAAATAGATCCATTTAAATTGGTTTTTACTTAATATACCTACTTATTAACTTCACGTTCTCCTTCTTGGGAGCTAGAGTCCATGTTTTGATTCTCCTCAAGTGTATCAATCTCTTCTTCCATTGCCTCTTTCCATTTGGTGTACTTGCTTGCATCTTCATAACAATCGGGCTCCAGATCTTCTACTACTTTGTTCATATGTACATAATGCCTTTCCATGTAATGTATGTAAACTTTTGAGTTGGATATTTAACCCTAGAAGACTTCCTTTCTTCACCTTTTGGAGGTTTCCTTGGGTACTTGATCTCTTTCTTTGAGGTGGCTACTTTCTCTATCATGTGTTCTTCAACATCTTCAACTACGTTACCTTCTTCATTCAACTCCACCAATGTTGCTTTGCCTTTTTTGATTGATTGTGATTCATACTTGATGAAGTTTTCCCCCTCCATGGTGAGGTCATGTTTGAACTATCTTCATTGATGGAACACCTTGGGCCGCTTAGCTCTAAGTCGATTTGTTTTTCATCATGTCCATGCTTTTCTTCTTCAAATTCTTGTATACAATAGTACTTCTTATACCAAGGGATTGGCTCATCAAATGCTACATCCCTTGATATCCTCAAGTCCTTTGTGTTTTGATTGTAGCATGTGTAACCTTTATGGTTATCTAAGTATCCTAGAAACACGTACTTTTCTACCTTTGGTTAGAGCTTGTGCCTCAATTCGCTTGGCACATATACATAACAAGTACATCCAAATATCTTCAAGTGGGAAAGATCACGCTTCTAACCATAATAGGCTTGATATGGTGCCAAGCCATGGATCCCTGAGGTAGGAGCCCTATTCATAAGATACATGGCGGTATCTGTTGCATCACTCCAGAACATGTTAGGTACATTCATCTCGTTAACCATTGCCCTAGAGATCCTTGCAATGTATCTAGTCTTCCCTTTTGTTACCCCATTTTGTTCAGGTATAAGTGCATGTGACTTGCCTCTTGATGCCTTGATCCCTTAGGAAATCAGAAAATTCATTAGAGAAATATTCTCCCCCTCCATCAAACCTTAGATTCTCGATATATGTACCTGTTTCCTTTTGTACCATTGCCTTGAATGATTTGAAACATGTAAACACATCTCATTTTTTTCTAATGAAAGAAACCCAAACCATACTATTGCAATCATCTATAAAACTGACAAAGTACTTGTTACCTCCAATGGATCTCTCTTTGGTTGGCCCCCATACATCTGTATGTATCACGTCCAATGGATGTTGGCTTATGTAGCCACTCTTCTTGAATGGAAATCTCGCTTGCTAGTTGACAAGATTCACTTATGTGCTTCATACCTTGTCTTGGAAGTTTGGAAGACCTTCAAGCAGCCTCTTGAAATGCATTTCATTCATTCTGTGTATGATGATGTGACCTAACCTCTTGTGCCACAAGTCCAACTTCAAAATCTTCTTGTTTCCATATGTGAGGTAGACATGTTTAATGGAATGAGAATTTACCTCCAAAGTGAAGAGTCTCCCTTGCTTCCTTCCTTTTGTTATGACCTTGTAACCTTGCTTACGGTTCTCCACAAAGCACCCACCTTTTCTGAACCTTACTTGATAGCCTCTTTCAACCATTTGCCCCACTACGACACCAAGTTCTTTGTGATGGTAGGTATATGCCAAACATCCTTGAGACATCTTCCTTCCTTCTTGTCATCGAAAGCTACAACGCCAACATGGGAGATCTCATGGGTTGTATCATCACGTATTTCTACATGTCCCTTACCTTTGGGAACATATAGATTAGTAAACCAAGAAGCAGTGAAACTCATATGGTTTCTACATCCACTATCAATATACCAAGTGTTATCTACTTTGCTTGAATTCCCATTTATGTGCATCATCAAGAGATTATTATTTTCTAAACATGTAGAAGCAGAGTTACCTTGGCCTTTGTATGAATAACCTTGATTATAGTTTCTTTAGTTTCCTCCTTTGTAGTAATCTCTAGTATAGTGGCCAAATGTGCCACATATGTAACATCCTTCACCATCTTGATTCCTATTTTGTTGATGCTCTCCTCCTCTTCGTCTTCTTCTTCCTCTACCTCTTTGTGATGAGGTGCCTTGGTCATCTCCTTAATTTCTTGAGTTGGCTAGGCTTTATCCAAACCTTCCTTTGCCAGTGCCTTGTCCTTGTCTTCCTTTGCCCCTTTGATTACTCACATAGAAAACTTATGCATCCATGGTTTTAGTTGAACTTCAACCTATGTTAATCTCTTCGGTGACCACGAGAGCAACCAATTTCTTGAAATGGGGAAGATTTATCCCTTACATATACTGAATTGGTAAAGGGTTTCCACTTCTCATCATCCCTCAAACCATTGAGAGTATAAGCCACAAGATAGTCATCCTCTACCTCGCTTCGAGTGGATCCCAATGCATGTGACATTTCCTTGAACTTAAGTATGTAGTCAATTATGCTACTCCCTGAGCTCTTCCTAAGGTTGTTGAGATCATTCTTGATTGGGATCTTCCTTGCTTTGGTGCTTGTTGGATAAAGCCTCTCAAGTGTCTCCCATACCTTCATGCTTGAATCCTAGTCTTGGATAAGGCTTATCATGCTATTGCTAATGTGTTGGGCAAGGATAAAGATAACCCTATTGTCTCTTTCATTCCATTCCTTAAAGGCTCTTCTCTGCACATTAGTTGGATTTTCATCCAACCTAGGCCATGGTCCACCTCGACTAATCAATCGCCAAAGGCCCTTGCCCATAAGGTAGTTGGAGCTAGGGCTCCATGGTTGATAGTTTTTCTTGTCTAACTTTTCAATTTGAGTGTTGACGTCTCACATTCAAGTCTTTGATACTTGATCTTTCCCTTGGATAATGCTCCAATGTTTTTAAAATGTAATCTAGGCTCTCAAGCTACCTCAATATAGAGCTTTCCTTAGATGGACACCTTGCACAATTGAAAATTTGAGTAGAATAGCTCAGCTCTGATGTGAGCTACCTCCAACAAGGTTTTGTTGATGCCAATCTTCAACCAGGAGCTCCAAGAGGTCTTCTTGATTGTGTTGGATGTCTCCAAGATGCCAAATTCCTCGTTATCACTATTGGGGGAAGTATCCCAACCCCTATGCAACAACGAAGCACGAATGACCTCCATAGGTACCCTTCTTTGGCCTTTTCACACCAAAAGTTCTCTTTCTTGCAACATATGGAGAGAAATCCAGTGAGCACTTTTGGACCTGTAGTAGATATCATGGCCTTTCCACAAAAAATAATTACATTCAATGTGGATTCTTACACAAAGAGAAACAATGTCCACAATATGAGCTAGTTGAATGCTCACTACTGCTAGTCAAAGAGAGCCCTCACTTCACTTTAGCAAATGTTTCTCATAGACTATAGAGAGAATGAATTTCAAAATCAAATTAACTTTAGAAAACTCTAATAACTACCTAGTCACACCTAAATCATAGAAAAGGGATAAATAATAAAGGAGAAGTAGCACTTACAAGGGAGACCAAAGTACTTCCAGCAGAGCCTACACACAGAGAGAGAAATAAATCACCCAACTTCAATAAAATGAATGTTTCTCCCATATTACTCAGAGAACTCTCTAGAGAATTGGTGAGAAAAAAACTAAAATCTAATAGATATCCAATGACATTAAAATAATAGCAAATGGATAAATAAGAAAGGAAAATCCATGCTAACAACTCAAGGGTAGAGAGTTGCAACATTGCCTACACACACACATAAATATGCCTACTCAAAGAAAACAAACAAGCAAGCAAGGGTTTGATTATTACAACTCCTTCACTTAGTGCTCACTTTACATGAGCTAAAATTCAAAGAAGATGACCCAAACGATACCCTACAAGTGCGTACATGTATTAGCTTTTACCTAAAGTGTCTAAGTGTATATGTGGGGGTATGGGTATAAAACTATTTTCCTATCTATATATATGAGTATTTAAGTAGGTATGTGAATGAATTTGAGGGTTTTCTGTGGATATGTATGTATAGGTTATGTATGTCTGTGATCATTAACATAAATATGATGTGTTTGAACATTTGAATAACAAATATAGGATCACAGTTAGATAATATATCTTATATCTTAAACATATAGTTAATATATCATATATTATGCTTTAATTATCTGTTATAATAGAGTGCGTGTATGTAACTATTAAGGCATTCAAGTATATTATACCTTAGTGTGAACCCAAATTAAAAGTATCAAAGAATTATAAAAATAAAGAAAAAAAAAATGAATAAAAAGAAAAATAAAAATAAAATAATTATGTTAATGGATGGTGTTTGTGAGTGTATGCTAAAGAGTGGATTATGTGATTTGTGTGAAAAAAGTATGCGATTAAAGTGTGGTATGTGTGTGTGTTACAGTGTGGGGTATATGAGATATGTGATTAAAGTGAGAATTAAAAGTGAGATGAGTGTGAGGGTGGATTAAAGAGTGGAGCGTGTGATTTATGTGATTAAAGTGAAAATTAAAAGTGTGGTATGTGTGAAACAGTAAATTGTGTGGTAAATTTAGGAAGTATGCACATATATATATATATATATATATATATATATATATATATATATATATATATATATATGTATATATATATATACGAATGCAGTCTCTTCTACTTTCTAAGTTTTTTTTGTAAGTAATCTTCTTCTCTTTGTTTCTTTCCCTCAGTCCCTCTGACTGAGCATAGTTTTTTCTCTCCGATTCTTCCCCTTAATTTCTTCCCCTCTGACTACTGCATGCGCATGTAGACAGAGAATAATCCTTCCTTTCTCTTGGCAGTAGATGTTCTACTATGCAAGATATATGGAGGGAGAGAGAGAGAGAGCGCGAGAGAGAGAAGAGAAGCCTCGTACGGCTACTACATACGCTGTAGAAAGAGAGAGAAACAAGGGTTGTTGGAAGCGTTGTTCTACTATATAGAGATAGAAAATTATTAGCTGCTTCCCGACAGCTCTCTTCCAATGGAGAGAGAGAGACAGAGGGAGAGAGAGATATGTGGATGCTATTGCATGCTTAAGAGAGAGAGAGAGCGAGATAAATATTGTCTTCTTCTCACATCTTCCCACAACTACAAGCGTAGCATGCGTGTTCCATAGGAGAGAGAAAAAGAGGATTTCTTATGCTCCTTGCAGCGTGCTGACGCGTGGTGAGATGACCCATCATGGCCTTTTCTATACTCTCCCTTGTCCGATGATGGGGGGTTTCGATCTCTACGAAGTTCATTAATTTCTATGTTCGTATGTGTGGGACAGAGTGTGAGAGAAGATACTTCCTCGCGAGCCTCCTTTACGTCACCTATTTTCACTTTGCTAAATATGGGATGCGAGAAAAATGGCTTCCCTTGTGTGATAGAGCTAAATATCGGAGGCATGTTTTTTGCAATGACAATAGAAATGTACACGGAGGGATTCAGATTCCATGCTTGCTGCAATGTTTAGTGGCTGGCATCATCTTTGCAGGGACTCCAAGGGTGTTATCTTTATAGATAGATATGGAACACACTTTCATCACATACTTAACTAGTTATGGTTTGTTGTTGTACAAATTTTAGATATGACATCTTATCAAGAGTTGCTACGAGAAGCAAATTATTATCAATTAATTGGATAGAGATAGATAGATAGAGAGAGAGAGACAGAGAGAGAAGGAGAGAGAGAGAGAGAGAGAGATCAAGAGAGAGAAAGAGAGAAAGTTAGATTGAGAGAGAGAGAGAGTGAGATAGAGATCGAGAGAGATCGAGTGAGAGAGAGAGAGAGGGAGAGAGAGAGAGAGAGAGAGAGAGAGAGAGAGAGAGAGAGAGAGAGAGAGAGAGAGAGAGAGAGAGAGAGAGAAAGTTAGATGGAGAGAGAGAAAGAAAGAGAGAGAGTGAGATAGAGAGAGAGAATGCAAGTATGCATTTGAATATCTAAAAGTGCTTGTGTATAAATGTTAGTAGGTATGCATGATCATAAGAGTGAATGCATATGCATATTAGATACATGTATGTATGCCTATAAGAATGCATGATAAAGAAGCATGAATGCATAATGATGTGTGCATATACATGAAAGTATGAGATGCATATGCATAAATAAGCGTATGTATGCATGCATGTGAGCATGTCAAAGTGTATGTGAGCATGCATATGAGAATGTGAGTTAGCATGCATCTGAATGTGTGTTAGCATGAGTATGAGAATGTGTTAGCATATGTGAATGTGTGTTAGCATGAGTATGAGAATTCTTTAGCATATAAGAGTGTATGTTAGCATGCATGAGAATGTGTGTTAGCATGTGCATGAGAGTGTATGTTAGCATGCATGAGAATGTGTGTTAGCATGAATATGAGTTTTTGAGAATGTTTTTCCATGCATCTGAATGTGTGTTGGCATGAGCATGAGAATGTGTGTTAGCATGAGTGTAACAAAGTTTCCACGATAACAGCTGAATGAATGTGTACTCACCTCCTAGCCATATGCCTCTATATATAGCTTCTTGAATCAACGAGGACCACAAATGTAACTAAAGTCCACAAGTGCATGTGCAATCTCCTCCACTCCTTTGATACCTTCCTCTAGAGTCCACTAGTGTCTGAAGTGATCTCGTCCACTATTTTAGTACCTTCCATTAGAGTCCACTAGTGGTGCTTGTACTCACTAGTCGAATTAAGTCTCTCAAGACTCAAGTTAACTCATGTTAACTTGAGTTAGAAGGCTCTAGAGCTTCTTGGGCAAAACTCTCTCCCGATGCTCCCCATGGGGGTTGAACCCAAGGCCTCGTCCTTCACAACCATGTGACTTAACCACTAGGCTAACTAGATTACTTGAATATGAGAGCACATGAACTTATGCTTGAGTCTATTCTTGAGGTCTTTGGTCCTACAGACAAGTGACTAGCGGTATCCGATTTCAGATCTGTCTGAAGTAGTCGGATCCCTAGACCATAGACTTACTTTATTACATATTTTCTCCCTTGTGAAAGATTTTCCTCCTTGAAAATAAAGCTATATATAGTATCCGTAGGCAACCCCCCAGCCTCATGTTCTAATACCCTAAGAACATGGGCATTCATTCGTTCAGTCATCTACTTAGAACTTGAAAGTAGAAAACTTTATCTTTTGTTGACCAACTTAAAATTGGAAAGTTAAAAAAGGTGGCTGGATTGTAGAAACTCTTTCCTATATTGAATTTTCTTCAGTTCCATCCTTCCATTTTACTAAGCACTCTTCATACAAATGACTTGTACGTTTATCTCAGGTGCTAAGTACCCTTTCAAGTTCACAAGGAACTATTTCACTTATGGGAAGTGGAAGAATAACTTGTCGTCCAACCAGATTATCTGAATCTGTTAGACTGTTCCTAAGTCGCTAACATGGAACACTGGATGAATCCAACTATATTCTGGAAGTTGTAATTCATAAGTCCATATCGCTTCATCAAGTGATTGAGGCGTGTGTCTCTTAACCTCATTCCAAATTCGTTGGTTAAGTCCTCTGACAAAACCACGAAGCCGATGGAAGTCATCAAGGTTTTTCAATTTTAGAATAACATCTCAGTACTCTGAAATATAGACCGATAATGGCCTTTCTTTTTGTTGAATTCTATCCCACGCCTCCTAGTTACATTCCTCCTAATTCGCAGGGAGAAACTCTAGTTACATTCCTCATTCCTCCACATTCCTCCTCATTCCTCCTCCTAGTTACATTCCTCCTCATTCGTGTTGAAGGTTTTTAATGAGTCTCAGAGAGGCTCATCCACCATGTATAAGCCTTAGGGCCCAGCGATAAACTGGCCTCTACCACTCTCACATGCTCAGGGGTGTTGTTAAGTTGGTGGACATCATGCGACTTCTCTAAGAACGTCAAAATAACATCTTTATTCCTATCCTTATCTTCGCCCAAGAAGTAAGGAGGACGCACATCCTTTCCCAACAAAAGATCTACTAGACAACTTTGACTAACTACTTGCCCTATAGAATTAGTAAACAGTGGAGCGGTAGGAGTCATCAAGATAAGATGACTCAATCTACCAGTTAGGGAAAATAAATCTACTTGGGAGATGGATGTATCTGTATCTTTCTCCAACAAAACAGACATCGGTGAAGTTGCAATCATATCCGTATGGCTACCCAAAGTTATCCCTACCAACATCCTTAGGCTTCGAAAGTAATTCCAAAATAGCCTCAAGGTGAGCTTGAACTCCATCAAAAGATTAACAAAGTTTTGCAACTTCTCCCAGGACATTGGACAAACGTCCAAGGCGCTCCTCTACTCTCAACAGCCTACCTTTCAAATCATTCCTCTCGTTTGAGGTGGTGTTGATATCCCCTCGCAACGTGGTTCCCTCAACGTCTAAGTTTAATGCCATTGTAAGTATGTTTGATGCATCAATCACATGACTAGGAAAGGAAATTGTTCATGCAGATGTATGCAATGCACGTGACACTACTGGTGGACTAGTCATGAATGAAGATGCTACAAGAATAGGAACTAAAACATACATCAACACACTAGTGCTACTCATCAATGCAGTGTAGCTCGAGGTCTACTCCATTGCACACAATCCGTATACAAACTTACTTAGATTCCTAACGTAAGTGAAGTGTCTGATCAAACCAAAAGTACGATGCACAAAATTTCACAAGAAAACATCCATGATCCGTTTGTGCTTTGAAGTGAATTGGATTCTAACAGGAAGTGCTAGAATAATGATGCGGCTTCTCCTTTAGGAATGGATGGACTTCACAACTTCACTTTGACTTGCTTCGTTCTTCCTTTGTTCTTCTCAAACTTAAACAAAGATGCAAGATTAAGTTGTGATTTGGTTTCGGGTCAAAGATAGCTCATAAGAAGAGTTTAGGTTTGAGATGGTTCCAACGCTCAGGATAGGCAGAGATTTATGTGCAGAGACTCAGAACCAATAGAAACTGCATAAATGTATGTCAACGCCCAAATGCTTCTAGCGTAATGACTTGTGTTATCCAAAAAACTAACCATATATTGATAAATGTGCACGCAACACTTGTGGGTACGTGAGTTCTCTACTTTGTGCACGTCACGGGTTCCAATCTCGCCTCTCAACAGTTTAAGATATTATGATCTTTTGGCTTATGGTTTGAACATCTGCAGTAGTGGAAATTAACCCAATAATGAAATCGGAGATAATCCCACACCATTGCTCTCTTGAATAAGACAATTGTCTCTCACTCCAGAGTTTATGGGTTCAAAACCCGCATGCGACCTTCTGAAGATAGTACTTCTTTTTGTAACCTCCTCTTTGAGGTAGCCCACCAAAAGAATTCGGGAGTAATTGATGCACGCCCGAGAGCAATGGACTCCACGCACAAGCGGATGAGTTCTACGAAAATGCTGATTCTAATGGAGAGAAGGATGATGAAACTCACTCCAAGGTCACCATGGAGGCTTTGATACCAATGCAACAGAGTTTTCACAATACCAGGTCACGAATGAATGTGTAATCACCTCCCCACCATATGCCTCCATATATAGCTGCTTGAATCAACGAGGACCACAAACATAACTAAAGTCCACAAGTGCATGTGCAATCTCTCCACTCCTTTGATAACTTCCACTAGAGTCCACTAGTGGCTGGAGTGATCTTGTCCACTACTTTAGTACATTCCACTAGAGTGCACTAGTGGTGGTTGTACTCGCCACTTGATTTAAGTCTCTCAAGATGCAAGTTAACTCACGTTAACTTGAGTTAGAAGGCTCTAGAGCTTCTTGGGAAAAACTCTCTCCCCATGCTCCCCATGGGGTTGAACCCAAGACCTACTCCCTCACAACCATGAGACTTAACCACTCGGCTAAGTGGATTACTTGACTATGAGAAAACATGAACTTATGCTTGAGTCTATTCTTGAGATCTTTGGTCCTACAGACGAGTGACCAAACGATATCCTATTTCAGATCTGTCTAAAGCAGTAGGATCCCTAGACCAGAGACTTACTTTATTACAATATATATGAAAATTTGTTAGCATATGAGAAGTGTGTTAGCCTGAGTATGAGAATGTGTTAGCATATACGAATGTGTGTTAGCATATGCATGAGAATGTGTGTTAGCATATGTATGAGAGTGTGTTAGCATGTGTGTGTGAATGTGTGTTAGTATGCATGTGAGAATAGGTAAGTATGTATGAAAGCATGCATATATTTAAGTGTATGCATATAAAAGTGCATGTTTGTATGCATCAGGCTTATACATGCATATGAGAGTGTCTAGATTGAATACATAAACATATGATTCTATGCATGTTTATGAGAATATTGGAATGCATGTGAATACATAAATGCATGTGCATAAGTAAGTTAGCATATGCATATAGAATGATGTGAACATAGGTATGAGTGAATGAATGAGCATATACATATAGGATAAGAGTTGAAAGTAACAAGCGTGTTTTATGTTTCATAAAATGTACTTATGTTTCCTTTTTTTTTTTGTAGAGAGCATTGGCGAGCATTGACGAACATTGATGAGCATTTACAAGAAATTGGGAACGGGAGATTGGAGACGCGCCACTTCTTCCACTTTACTTACATTTTAGCTTATATTTGTATTAGGATTTTGGCGATAGCACTCGTACTTATAGATTTATAAGGATATTGTTCTATATTTTTTTGCGATGTCTATGACTAATGAGTCTATGAATGAGTCTGTGAGTAAAGAGTCTACAAATGAAAAAACCATTTCTTAATCTTTCATTTTTGAGTGTTTATTACGTCCACCTGTAAATAAAACTTCTCAACCTAAGTAGAACATACCTTATATATAATTAGAAGAAGAACATAAGTAGAACGTAGCTAATATAGAATTAGAAGAACAGGAACTCATCAAAGACTACATGACTACTGAAACCTTAGTCTCTCCATCATATGAATATTGTCTATGCAGGTTTCTAGCTACACAACCTTATGATCATAGTTTAGATTAGGCCATTAGCACCTAGATAAATACTTCCCACAACACTGAATCACATCTTACATCTTAAAGTATGCTAAAAAGCACCAGGTGTAGAAATGGCAAACAAAGATGGAATGAGTCAGCTTATGAGAAATAAGCTAGACAAGAACAACTTCCATGCTTGGAGATTCTGAATGACGAATTTCCTGATCGGAAAAGGCTACTAGAAGTACATCGAAGGAGAGAACGAAAATGCTCTATAGTTACTAGAGAGGAATCAAACTGTAGAACAGCTCAGAGCATATGAGGAATGGAATCAAGGAGAACAAAAGGTAATATATTGGCTATTTGTTAGCGTATATGATAGCGTGATTGGGCACATACAGGATGCAAAGACTCAGAAAGAGGCTTGGAATAGTTTGGTCACATTGTATGAGACTAATACAAAGGCATGGAAATTGCAGCTGCAGAACGGGTTGCATACCTTGGAGAAAAAGAGCATGTCGGTAAGTGACTATACCCTAAAAATCAAAAGCATATGCGAGTCACTTGCATCTATCGGAGTCAATGTAGATGATGATGATAAGGTGGAAGTATGCCTAGAGCGCAATAAGCACTCGCATGACAAATGAGAGCCATAACACATTTGAATTACCTAGACTAGCTTGTATGAAGCTTGTGGAAGATCTTAGATGCACCCACTTTGCATATGTGGAAGCATAGGTGTAGGCAATGGTAGTCTTTGAGGAATCGATTCTCAATTTAGCATACTTCAAAGAGGTAACATCAAGAAGGTATATATCCACAAATCAAATTCATATAATGCCTTATTTCATGATCCTTGTAGAATATAATTTGCGAATCTAGCATATCAAGGAGAAGTTATGGGCACATGCAACTCAGCTCTAGCCAAACTATTTAGCCCTAAAAGTGCATAAACAAATTATTTTACAACCCAATTAGTAGGCTAAACGTCTCCAAGTGTATCTTGTAATGATCCAAACCTAAACAAAAGCACCCCTACATATCATTTACAACCTTTGTTATGGTGTCACTCTATGATGCTGCTCATGGTGGGTGTTTGAAATAAAATTACAAAATGATAACAAGTGCTAGGAGTGGCTAAACTATCCGTACCTTGCACCACCCTAGAACCCACCCAAAATCACATACATTATGGCCTCCCTCTGACATTGTCTTCCATGATCACATTGCATGATAGATGTGGCAGCTCACATGCAATTGAAGATCTTTAATTTGATGCAAACATTGTTCAAGGTATTTAGGAGAATGAAGGCCCCTCACATCTCAACACCTGGCTTTGAGCATGAGAATGTGAACTTACTCTAGGATATGAGCACAATGCTTTTCGTGAAGATCTACTATGTTGGTGCTATTGTATAAAGGCTTTTGGGATTATCATTGAGAAGTATTCATCTTGTGAGCCACACATGTCTTCTAGTTATTTGCATGTGAAGAGATTATGTACTCAATGCATTACAGATACCCACAAGCTGACACTCTGCCCATTGTTAACTAAACAAAATTTGAACTAGATTTAGCATGAGGCATTTGGATCAATGAGCAAAATCTAGCAAAGGATCTTCTGCAAAATTATATAGACATCTCCCTATACCAAGGGTTCATTAGGCACATTAGGTTCCAGACAGACGAGAGCGTTGGAAGTGGTAGAGGAGGAGAAAGTAGGCACATACGACAAGGATGCATGTGAAGTCATTTAGCATGAAATATTGATTTTGTAAATTACAAGTCCCAGGCACTGGAAATATATCCCCGTGAATGTACATATTGTGATGATATCATAGTGGCATTAGAATAGGATATGAAAACTATAGTCAAAGCTAGGATGCACGTTATAATGTGATCACTCTAGACAAGGATGAGTACCACATCAAGGAGCTCCACCTTCTTGATTGTTAATTGATGGAGATGTGAGGATAATGTAATGATTGTGAGCGATTGATGTGCACAAAGATGAAGGTTAGAAGGACACTAGATGCATGCACACATACACACAAAGACAAGGTACACACAAGGAATAGACCATGAAAGGAAGAGTACATCTCTTCATTAGCTTACAATACAAGATCTATTAACAACCAAACCTCAAAATGGAGCTCTCTAGGTCGTTTTATATATATCTAGGAGTTTTGGTCAAATTCAAACCTCTAGCATAGCCAAAGTTACATTCTAGACGACTTTTGGGACATCTAACTAGGTTTAAAAATTGTCACATCATGGGGGTTGCATTATATCTCACCTCTTAGATGAGAAGGCATGTTGTCACATCATGGGGGTTGCATGATATCTCACCTCTTAGATGATAAGGCATGCTTTGCCACATGGCATCACTTAGATGCATCCCTTGAGTGAAAACGTAGGAGAAGATGTTATAGTAAGAGATCATTATGGGAGAGATTATTATGATCTTATAGAAGATCGGCAGCTGGGAGGATAGAAGAACGGAGATACCTCTGTGTACGGGTTGCAAGAGGAGGCACGCGATCGGCATCGAAAGAAGTTATATGTAAAACTGGTATCAGAGCAAAAGATTTTGGCCAGCTTTCGCAAGTGCAATCAGTGGGAATCGAACCCAGGTGGCAAGGATGGGAGGCATTCATCTTGTCCAAGGCGTCATGTCTCTTTGGTGTGAAACGCTACATGCGTTTTTTTACTAGTCCTAAAAATGATCCTGAAGTAGAACAGAGAGAAGACTTCCATGGAAAGTTCGCGAGCATCTTTCACCCAAGAGAGGAAATAGAGGGTTGTAAAACGGATGAAATACAGAAGGATAGGAGGAAAGTTCTTTCTTTTACTCTTCTCTAGAAGAGGTTCATTCTATACAGAAATGCATTGCTCGAAGGTGGACATCCTATGAAGCTAAATAGGAAAGCTCTCAATGGCTCCTTCCACACACGGATGGGAAAAAAGGCTATGAACCGGATGATTAAATCTGAAGATGAAAGAGGAAGGATAGATGGAACCGAAGTTGTTAGAAGAAAATATGCCTTTAATGTCCAGGTTTGATTGTTTTTGGAATTTGGTAAGAATTTTCATTTCTGAAAATGATAACGAAGCATTAGGGGGCCAAGTTTTTGGAGGGTAATCATATGTATGGAGAGTATGAGATATGTACTCTCACCTAGAGTTAAGGATTCCCTCAAATTACAACAAAGGGTAAGCTTTAGGCACTTCCAAAGCAGCATATTTTTATGATTTTTAGATAAATTTCAGGAGCTATTTTAGAGAAGTAGCCATTTCCGGAAGGGGAAATGAAGCGGGATTTTTCTTAATTTGGTAAGAAAAATCATGCACACACATAGCCTAGTGTATTGAATTCCATATAATATTAAGAAATCCAAAATATACCTCAGTATGATGGGAGTTTGGAGCTCCACAAAACCCCCTTTCATCATAGTTTGACAAAAAATTTCAGCACCTAAATCTAAGAAATTCCCATTTTGGAAGAGGGAAAAGGAGGTTCAATAGCTATGGATGGATAGAATCATCATAGGAGAATCATTAGATTCATCAAAATGATAAATTAAGAAGGAATTTTAGTTCCTCAAAGACCCCTTTCCCGCACTTTTTGAAAAATTTTCAGATGTTAACTTTTGCCAAACTCCACTTCTAGGAGTAAGAATAAAGATAATTTAAGAGGCTTCCCATGGATTATTGTATAAAATCCAAGAGAAATCCACATTCAGAGTGTATTAGAAGCTTGCTAAGAGCTCCCATTTAAGTTGTTGCATAAAAGCAAAAATCTTGATTTAGGCCTATTTTGGGGAGCCAATTAGCATCCATGAAGGGAGGATTTGGAAAGGTGAAAATAGGCCTAAGCATCTTCATATAACACTCTCTGAGGGTATGGAGAGAATTTTAGTATTTTCTTGATGGAGGAATGCTTTTGGACACCCCAAAAATTACATTTGCACACTTTTTCTAGCCCCTCCAACAGTCCACTAGTTTGGCATGTCCCGCTTAGAATGGCCATATCTTGGGCTAGCAGACTCCAAATTGGACATGCTATGGCTCGTTTCAAGGAGCACAAAGTCTATTTTCATTTTATAAAAAGAAATTTTGGAACATAAGAATTTTTGCACGTCTATACAACTCTACAAAGTCTGAACAGTTTTTGGTGACTACCTTCCGGGAGCCATAACTTTCAAACCAGGAAGGCGATTTGAGTAATTTCACTTCGAGATCTTTGCACATGCTATATATTTCAGTTTCTGATTGTTTAGAAGGCCCTAAAGTGGTTTTTGCAGGTCTAAAGAAGGATTACTAATGCATTTTTTGACTAAATTTGCACTATTTTGGTAATCACCTGATCATGCTTTATGTTTTGGGAAGTGATCCGATGTTTTCAGAAACTTCAAAGCTTACATTAGGATCTGAGAAGGAAGGTGCAGAGATCTCAAAGCTCATCGAGAAGGATTGGATGCATGCACTTTGAATCCAAGTCATTGAGTGACGTATGCTCTACACTTCAGGCATTTTACTTTATGTTACAACATGTTCTATATGTACATGCATAGATTGGATTGCATACATCAAATGATGATTATTTTTTGATTTCTAAAAGTATGGATCGACAGGTTAGAGGTATACTTTCTAATTGTTTGTAGGAAAGAGGATTGCAGAAACTATAGGGCTATGCAACACAGGGAATTGTTGCTAGCAATTGCTTTTATGTTTTTGCAGGTTATGGAGTCCATATATAATTTTATGGCATGCATGCCATGGGCCTGTCAAGCCCTATGTTGTTGGGTGGCCTGTGTGCCACTGAGCTTATGGTAAAATTTTCTGTGATTCCATTTCCTTGGGGAATTGCTGTCGAAATTTTTCCTACCGCATGGCGTTATATACGCACTTGCCTTTAGGTAAGAATGTTATGGCATGGGAACATGCCTGTCTACAAACATCAATAAGACCCAGGCATGCTTGTAAGTATGTATTTGATGGACTTAGGACCATCATAGTAGTATACATAAGGAAACTTTAGTAGTAACAAGATCCCTACAGATAATCCTTATGGATTTAGACCATAGGATTGCTAAGGGAAGGAGCTACACCTTCACGACTAGTAATGTGCACAAGCAATCCTATAGGTTTTAGGAAGTTGCATACAGGCAAGGGAGATACATTTATGATAATCTCCAAGTTCTTGAAGATTTACTTATCTTCACAGGAGTCTCACAATATGATTAGGAGACTATGGGGTATTATTAGGAATACCCAGGGAGTGATTAGTTCACTCATGCACATCACTTGACTAAGTAGTGAAACATTTTTGCTACACTACTAAGGAAACCAAATAGACGGGATCACAGAGATGGGTTTCATGAGACAACATCGACAGGTGCCTATGTGATTCGAGTGATGGTTAGGAAGGCCACAGGCATGGCACTAGCTCTATGATTTAGAGCATAGATCCCTTAGTCAAGAATAATTGGGGTACCCAATACATATTATGTATATCGGGATCTACAGAGAGGTACCTACGCTTAGTCTTGGTACCTAGGAACAAGTTGGTTTGGAACAGAAAGGGATATCCATTGTCACATATTGACTAGAACCAAACTAACTAGTTCGAGGACATGGGATTCATTTGAGTCCACTGACATGATTTAGGATACGGGATTCATTACAGTCCACCTACATATTCCATTACATGGAATATATATTCGATTTAGTGTAGGTATGGTACCATCAATTGGAAGAAGTTTTCACTGGAATGGGACGGTGGAAATGACCTCCCTTTGAGCACTCTTCTTCTATGGCCAGGGAGAAAAGGACTCATCATTCATGGTGTCATGTCTTACTAGATCAGAGGAGAGCTCTTAGTAGACATGACTTAGGATTGGGAGTTATCCTTCATAGTTTAGGGAAGATTTATTCTTCCAATAGAGAATGTGATGGCTGATTTTATCACCATGGATATCACATACTCATTTTGATGTTTTTAGGAAGGATAATTCCATGAGTTTGAGTGGATCGTATAGATCCATGCATAGAGTATGGTTGGCAGAGATAGTACTTTATTATGGATACACATGTGTTTACGGTATCATGTCACATCATTGCTGACTATTTTAACAGAGGGCTTTGACCCTTGTTAGGAATTTATTTTCTCCATTCTTCACTACATATACCTTCATTAGTTACGGGAGATTAGTTCTCCATCTTCATAGGAGTATATGTAATGAAGGATTATGTATTTACTTATGGAGAGAGGACTAAATAAATTCATGAGTCTCTCTTTTAAAGAAAGGATAAAGTGGAAATCACCTCAGAGATCCATGAGAGATCTCACTTTAGTTCACTTTTAGCTCCTACTCTTTGAGAGAGAAAGAAGGAAAGGAAAACATGATTTCTTCATAGGAGAAGAATAGAGTATGTTTTCCTTTAGAGATAAGAGGTGTTTGGGAAACATCTCTTAGTCTTTATTTCAAAAGGAATTCATTTACTCTAATTCTCATTCACATGGGAGTCTCTTTCTCCACTAGTTTTGAAGGAAAACATGGAGAACTTATGTACATGTTCTTAGTTATGAGCAGAGTAAATAGATTCAATAGAATCTCTTTCAAAGGGAAAGGGAAAGTGGAATAGATTCCACTACCAGAGCTCTTTTCCTTAGAGGAGATTATAGAGAGAGAAAAAGAGAGAGTTTTAATTTCTCATTTTGGTTGTCTTGATAGAAGTGGCACTCTCCTATCAAAGACAACAGGGAGATCAGTTTATCATGATGGTTAGATTGAGTCTCACTTGTAGAATCTAGAGAGAAGTAGTTATATTTATCTCCACTGATGGTCCTTGACTAGATGAGATGATCTAGTTATTGACATTAGTGAGATTGGGAGTAGAGATATGACTCTTCTCTTTATGCTTTCTAGGAGGTAGGGATGTATCTAACCTATTGGGGTACCAAACTCTTAGTTGATGCTTCATCATGAGGATGATGTGTGAGCATCAGTTAGGATGATGGGTACTTAGGAATTATCTGGATCTCAAAGGGAATGCTTTATGCATTCTTATGGCAAAATATAGGGAAGAGAAATATTAGAGTTTGCACAAGTGCCAATAAATGCTCTTCCAATAGAACTAAGTCCAAAGGAAATGGATGAGAAACCATAGATTTATTGGTTGGTGGAATGTAGAGATTTCCTTCCACTACCAAGAAATTCTTATATATGAGCTAGATGATGGAATTTCATACTCACAAGGTAGTTGGAGGAAACTATTACTTGTGAGAACACTCAAGGTTAGGAAGACCTGGAGTGTTATGAGGGCAATCTATCATTTACTCTTAGATGGGTTTGGAGTCACTTGTTACAGGACTTTGTTCTATATTTCAGAGGAAAGCCTCTTCCATCACTTCCATGGTCATACTCCCCTTTCACCATAGTTTATTCCTTGTGAATGAGCTTTGAATTCTTTGACTTGGAGTTTTAGCCACTTTCAAAAGCTTCCTCCATATGCATTATGTTAGGGTGATACCTTTTTAATAATCTGGAACATGCCTAATGTAGAACATTAAAATAAAGTTCATAATGAAAATGCTCAATCTTGATAATCTACTTTGGTAGGTATGCATGGCATTGCTCTTGATGTAGTCATTTACTTGATCTTCATAGAGGTCTTGTCATAGTGTATAGAACTTTGACCAAAGATTCCTTTCGCTACAAAAGACAATATGTTGTATTGGAATTATGCCTTTAATGAGGAAACACACCAAAAATAGGTGTATAAGAATTTCTCTAAGAGCGATATGAAGTTTGATACTATTTCATAGGTTCCGTAAAAACACTACATGCTTAGATGATTTCGAGTTTACCTTGTTTAGAAAGAAGAGTAATCTGTTGTTCAACCAAACATTTCTCCAAATTGGTGAGTATACTAAAAATATACTAATCTTTCATCCACTACCTATAGCAAGGTTACAATATCAAGAACTAATCCTAACATAATTACAATATGAATACTAGCATCTAAATCTAGAAACGGGTGATAACTGTATCTAACCATAAAATGAAATCCACCCATATATATACCTCTAGACCTAGACAATGTGGCCATGGAAGCACTAGATTGTGCCCTATAGAAAGACTTAAACAAGATTTGAGAAATGGACTACCACAATGTGGGATTCATATATCTCCATAACTAGATTATATAGAATACAAGGGATCCCACAAACCAAACTATAGGTATAAAACAAGATATCTTAATTACAATCATTACACTGATGGAGATGAACTAGATAAGATTAATCATCCAACAAGTTCTCATGCTGCAAGCTTACAAGAGGACAATCCTAGATATCCAAAAACTAGACTAGATAGGACTAGAACAAGAAGGAAAACATGAACTACATATTTAACTTGGAAAGTACTTACTTGAAGATTGCAAGTACCTGAACTCCCAATACTTGCATCAGAAAGATTGAGGATATATTTTATCGAGCCCTCCTCATATGGGTGTTAAAGGGTGGTTATCCAACTAGATCTCTAGATGTTAGAATTAAGCAACTATGCAGTTGATGTTAAAGATTTTCTTATGTTAAACGTAATGCTACTAGTAGATTTTCTACATTATGAATTCATCATGAATTATGGTAATTCCATTTGTGATTAAGGCTCAATCAAGGTTCCTTCATGTGTCTCCATGGTAGATGAATGTTTATGGTCACTTACAGGGATCCCTCGAATCCTCTCTCATGTGAACACCTATGCAACATATATCACATGATATCACATGCTATCACGTGGATACATGAAGGAAGTCAGTAGAAGAATTGCAGAGGATAAATGAACTGGTGGACACCACAAGAGAGAGAGAGAGAGAGAGAGAGAGAGAGAGAGAGAGAGAAACGGAAATTGATTAGAGGTTACAACACACAAATGAAATTTGAAGCGAGAGAGAGAGAGAGAGAGAGAGGAAGAAGCACATATTATGCTTAGCTATGGCATCTAGAATTGTCGATGATGAATCAGAGTCTGCTAAGAGCTCTTCTAATGAACTTAAAAGATTCTAGAATATACAATGGCTACTCGCTAAGCTCAATAAATGCATCGATGGATTGACATAAAACTTAGATCATCCGTTCCAAGGCTTGATTGCTATTTTTGCTTCCATAGTCTGACTTCTAAGTTTATACAAAAATGGAAAAAAAGAATGAATGCTTGAACGTGGTAGGCACAAAAAACATGATGGCTTCTTCCAAAAGAGAGGTGATGCTCGTGTGATTATGGATAAAGACAGAGGGGATCAAAGTGCTTCATACATATCTTAACTATTTCCAAATTATGGAGATTCAAATAGTTATTAGTGTCGTTAGTGCACCACCTTGTGAACTCACACTTATGATAGAGAGTTTTTATAAAGAATCCGATATAAGGTACCTTGGACAAGTCTTTTGAATCGTAACCATTTTCAAAATAATATATGTACTCAATTGAGGAAAAAGAAAGAGAGGAAGAAAAGAAAGATAGAGTCGGTGCAGTAGAAGAAATTCAAAGAACTAAGAGAGAATGAAAAAGAAAAGTCAGAAAATTTTGAGAAATGATCTGTGATCTATTGATGTTTATTTAGTTGGTAAATAAAGAAAATTAAAATGTAAAAGAGAGACGAGGAATTGTTTTTCATGAGTGCTTTATTTGAACTAATGAATGATTTTTTTAAACCCCCGTGGATTCTCTCCACTTTCGATTGATCTTTTTTGAAATATTATATTAAGTAAAGAGTAGGAGTTTCAGGACTTGGAGTGAAGCATTCTCCTTGCAGATTCTCTCCAGGTTCTAGTTGATCTTTTTTTAGATATAAAGAATAGGATTTTAAAGAACCGAAGTGAAGCATTATCCCTGCACATTCTCTCCAAAGATTAGGAGTTTTTTTCAAATATTATATGAAGTAAATATTAGGATTTTGAAGACCCAAAGTGAAGCATTATCCCTGTGGATTCTCTCTAGGTTACTACGTGATTTGAAGTAAAGTGATCTATCTGAAGAAAAGTTTTTGGAAGATCAGAGACCCGAAGTGAACTGAAGATCCTACTGCAAAGACCAAAGAGACGATGAAGGGCATCTTCTTGCATTGTAGTTGAGAATTCTATCTTATATTGAGGGATTCGCTTTGTAACAGAACTTTTTTTTATTATTCAAAGTCACTTATTGACATCACTTGTATATTCATTGCTATCATTGTGCATAGTTTGTTTATTTGGCACATCGAGTCTTGTGATTTTTGTTTCTTAGAGCATTGTAGTTATCATTGCACATTCGCGATGCATATGCCCTACGACTTCATTTCTACATGGTCGATCAAATTTGCTTTCTCTTTCGAGGCACAGGCCTATGATGTACAATCATCCTACCACGGTGAGGTGCCCAGCGTGATGCTGCTCGCTCGACCAGGGGATGAGACACACCTAGTGGGGCGTGATCCAACCCACTTGGGAGATCAAACATCAAGTAAGCTATGTTCGATCCCATGTTCACTTATTGAGTTTGAAGATTCACGTGGGAAGGTTGATTTCGTATCGTCCATAATGTCAAAATAAGCCACCCAAGGTTTTGTAAAAAGATTTTTGAAACTAACTTATTCAAAGTACATGGTGGGGACATGCACATAGGAGAGAATGAAGAAATGCATGAAGGCACAATATTTCCTATTACCCATAGTGAAATAATCAACCCGCTTGCACTAGAAAGACATCATATGAGAAGCCCATATCTTATTTTCAAATTATGAAATGCTAGTATTTTAGACATGTGTCTTCAGAAAATGAAGAAAGATTTATTAAACATATCACGTGGCAGAAGCATCAAAGAAAGAAAGGGTGAATTGACTTTATCAAAGAGAAGTGTGTGGAAGTTGATAAATGGATCTTTGAAGATAGTCTTCGTTTTTGAAAACTTCTTAAATATCACATAATGATATCTATCCAAGCAACATATTGTTGCATTTTGACGAAGAATATGTTTACATTGGATTATGTGAGCTTGGAAAAGAATCAAATTTTTTGAACAAAAACTACTTTCCAAATTTACTAGACCTTGAGATATCAATATGGAATGAGTGGAGTTGAAACTATTGGTGGATTGCACCTAAATGCATATCGATGTACCCTACACCATTTAATAAAAGTTAGGAGATATATACAATTGCAATGGTTACTTCGAAACATTTAAAGTATGAAGATTAAAATAATTATCCCTTTGATAAAAATGGGTTTATAAATTCAAGTTTGCATATGGAATGCCTATCAATTAAGATGTATTGAAAAGATTAGACACACACGAGTGTCTTAGAGTATTCTTCAACCTCGTTCATTATGGTTTGAAGATGTCCAATAGTGAGTTTAAGACCATATTGAAGTGGATTTTTGTCAAGCAACATTTATTAATCAAACATCATATTTATCATTGTGTTAGAATGAGTTTTTCTGTTAATGTTATATAATTTTTAATTTAATTTGAAGTGTTTTGATGACACATGAAGTGACCATGGATTTTAGTATGAAGTGACTATGACCGATTTGGATATGAAGTGATTATAAAAGATTTTCACCTAAAGTGGTTATGATGGATGTAATTTCAAAAGTTATGGTGTGCATTATGTTGATTATCTATATATTTATCTATGTGTGTAACATTCAATTAATCTATCTATGTTACTATCCATATATCCATCATTCTATCAATTTATCTATTTATTATTTTTTATGTACCATGCATCTATATATAAGTCAATATATATGTTTATCTACTTATCTATATACCTATCTGTCTATTTATCTAAATATTTATTTACTTATGTATATATCTATTTATGCATCATCTATTTATATTTCTAGCTCTAATCAATTTCTTTTCAATTTTATAAATTAAAGAGACAATAGACTTGAAATCACAATAGATTTTAACTCAATCTTACAAACACATACACATGCAAATACTATCATGAAGTAAAAACTACTATTGCATTAGACAATCCAATAGATCTTAACTCACAATCATATATGCACATACACTACACATACTTTTGTGAATCAAGAATCAATGTTGATTTAGACAATCACAATAGATTTTGACTCACAACTATACATGCACATACATGTACACATACTATTCTGAAGTAAGAATCAATGTAGAATCAAATCACAGATTTCAACTCAGAATTATACATGCACATACACATACACATACTATTTTGAAGTAAGAATCAATGTAGAATCAAAATCACAGTAAGCTTTAACTCAAAATCACTACAACAGATCGATGGTATACGGAGGTTTTAACCAAGGGAAATGAACGCGGTTTTATTTGCCGCGACACCGGCGTAAATGTCGATATGCGCGTCGATACCGAAGCGTCAGTATAAGCATCGGTATATGCGTCGGTATAAGCATCAGTAATACCAGCACCTATAGCGAGGCCTTTGCTGGGAGTATCGTCGTGTATACTGTCGCCTGCTCGGTGTACCGACGCTTATTCTGATGACATTACTGGGAGTACCGTCGCGTATACCGACGACCATACCTGCAAAATGTTTTTTGGGCAGAGTGTGTTGTCTTTTGCTACAGCAACATTACCATGATGTTACTTAACAAAAGATAATACACTCTGCCCAAAAAAAACCGAGTACATGTGATGTGTACTCTAATCTCAACCGAAATATGATTTCATTAAATAGAGTATTATTGGACACAAAAGAGATAATCAGAATGAACATGAACCATGTACAAAAGAAGTTATATATTTCAATAATGAAGCATGTACAAGAGTCTAGCAAACCACTTTCATTTATGACGCTTTTACAAAATGTGGCAAAGCAATGCATTTCCATATGAAAATCAAATACAATATTTTGGTGTTCCACTGCCATACACATGCAAAGAACGTTCCATATCAACAGTCCTACAACAAAGAACATTAATGGAATGAGATAAGTTCACATGAAAATTACAAACAAGTAAAAACCAAGTTTATAAATTAATTACCTCATCGCAAATGCTCCCATGAAACGACCGCACCGCGTCCCTCCAAGTCCTCCAATAATGCAATCAACCCATGACGATATCCGTAAGACTCCTCCGTTCGTGTTGGAGGACGACCCATTACCAGCTCCTGAAACAAATATACAAAAGATTAGAGGAACATACATGAGAAATTCAACACAAATAAACTGATTAAATGAAATGGTACTTACAAACTCATGACCCATCCTGTCATATCTGCCGCTGCCCAAATATGACGGTCCAACCGTATCTAAACGTGTGGCTACAACATCTCCCTGCTGGCGATATCGGTCAGAAGTCTGTTGCTACTCGTCACGAATCAGGTCCCACTCCTCAGCATCTAACCATATAGGCTTTGGTAAGCCTACTTTGAAAGCATCACGAGCCTCAGATCCTCGCTGGGACATAACCTCATGTGCGGTGTGCAGAATCCACTCTGAACTGACAAGAGACTGTCCATCGGCTGGTCAGAACTCTTGATAAATCGTCTGTGTGATATAATTCTTCCGATCTTTATCTTGCTCAATCCATTTCAGCATGATAGAGTGTCCAAACTAGATGGACCAAAGCTGTCGTATGCGTGCATGCATTGCTTTGCCAGTCGCATCCATCACCGAAGCTCCATCTCGGATACTATCCACCTTGGAGTCATCATGGTCATGAGCACCCCAAGGTGTACGTGGTGTTCCACATGGTGTACTGCATGGCGTACCTACATCTGAGGTACTCATCCTAGGAGTAGAAGCGGGCGACACAACGTTCGTCGCACTGCCTCCACAACACCCGCCTCCTCCGCCCGCCTCCTCCACCTCCAGACCTACATGTAGATCCACTTCTAGAACCTCTTGCTCTAGAGTGTGACCTCAATCTAGGAGATGGGCCAGAACCTGTATCATGCTGAGGTGTCGAATGCACATGTCTACTAGTAGACCCCCTAGGAGATGGCTGAAAAGATGGTCATGGTGGAGTCACAAAGCTAGGAGACATACCTCCTAAAGGAGTAGCACCACCCGTAGGAGTGACACCTGCAGGAGTCTTCGCATGTTTTCATATTCTTCATCGACTTTTGATCGTGGAATTTATGTTTTATCCATGAAACTCTCGATACCTTCTCCACCATCATGATCTTCGTCCATGTCATAAAATGCTTCAAGCATCTCTTCCATATGTTCATTCTGTGTAATATTATTAGTACTTGCTTGTACATCTAAGTCCCTTTTTGCTCTCTTTTGTCCATGAGAGGTTACCGATGCAATGTCGTTTGGGTCCATCTGCTCACCTGGGGAACCATGCGAATGATAGCGTAGGTTTTCCAGTCGACTCCTATCAAAGGATCCATACTCTCTAACATGTGCAGTACAAACCTGTCGTTTTCGATAAATTTGATACTTGCACTGTGTGCAAGGACATGCCATTCTCTCTTCAGGATCCAAAGAAGCCATCTGCTACAATATGGACATTTTAGAACATTTGTTTTTTTATTAAACCTAAAAATCATACTCTTAAAGACTTAAACCTGAAATACTAAACCTAAATACTTAAATGCCTAAAAAAACTTAAAACCCTAATTTTAAAACCCTAATTTTAAAACCCTAATCTATATAACTATCCTATTTTATCTATATATTCGATTTTTTTCTTGATTGATACTATTTTATATATATATTTATTTAATCATTCAAATTTTTTTCCTCTTAATTGAGTATATGTATGCCTAAACCCTAAAACCCTAATTTTAAAGATCTAAACCTAAATTATGTATATTTCTATACACATGTGTATATACATGTATATATGTATTATATGTGTACGTGTATGTGTGTATATATGTTATGTAGGTGTTAAAACCCTAATCAAAATGACCTAGACCTAAAACACGTATATATATGTATGCATGTGTATATGTATATATATATGTGAATATAGATAGGTTTATAAGTATGTGTGTTTGTTTATGTGTATATATATTCACTCTATTTAAAATGATTAAAATTAAACCTATTTTTATATATTTAATCATATATATTTCATTTATTAATTTAAAACACTAGTTCTTATCATATTTTATTATCTATATAATTATCCTACTATATATATATATATATATATATATATATATATATATATATATATATATATATATATATATATATATATATATATATATATATATATATATATATATATATATATATATATATATATATATATATATATATATATATATATATTATATTTATATATTCAGATTTTTGTCTTAATTAATCCTATTTTTATATATTTTATTATATATATTTAATTAAATTATTTAAAACACTAGTTCTTTT